>JANVCJ010078987.1:0-11506 GCA_026413505.1 Epizoanthus ramosus | reverse complement strand
GCTCTCATCTCTCCAACCATAGGCGTGATCTGCCATTGTGTCATCCTAATATTTGTGGTGTATTATGAGCTGTCGATCTACATTATATTTGTGGGTAGCTTCATTGACGGCTGTTCCGGCTACTTCCCTACGATGGGGCAGACTACAACGGCTTATATCGCAGATGTTTCTTCTCGCTCGCAGAGGATCTTTCGCATGGGTGAGAAATACAATTAATCAGAGAGCCGTTTGCCTCATTCCAGCGCTCTATTACACAGGGTTAACGTTGTAAGACTTTGAGCAGTAAAGCTTATGTTTTTGGTTTTGTAATATCGAGTGTGTCTATTGTAACTGATGTCATGTAATAACCTGAATATCATGTTATCCTTTTTTGTCAGCCATATTTCATACCATGTGGTTTGTGGCTGTCGTGGTCGGATTTCTATTGAGTGGAGTATGGATCCAGTTCTTCGGATTCGCAGCACCAATGTGGTTCGTCCTGGCCTGCCAAGTGACGTCACTACTGTATTTTATTCTTCTTCTACCAGAAACACGACCCAAAACTGACGATGCTTCGAGATTCTTCAGTCTGGGAGGCCTCAGGCACGTAATTTCAATTCCCCATCTAATTACACAGCTATCACTGTTTAGTAGTCAAATTCTAACTTGAGTAATTCATTCAAATCTTTAATAATCCTCTTCCAGTACTAAAAACGCTTTTACCGAATACATTACCAATACTAATCCAATATGGCACATAGGACACGATGCTCAATTGGAAAAACATTGATATTATGTGGTGATTGCTATTTTTGTCTGTAAATAGTATCCATTTGATCACTCGGATAACTTCCTAAAACAGGTTTGAAAGTGTAGAGGAGATAATATGACTGGTTTAGTCACCGGGATAATCCCAAAATAAATCAAAAATAGAAAGATCATAAATCATAAATCTGACATTTCTTTGTTACACAAAGCGTGTAAAATCCTTTGGGTGAAGAAGTACATGGTATGGGCGTGATCACCACGTCATAAACCTAATCCTATACCTTTGGTGAGCTAGATAAGAAAACATAGCTGTAGCATTCTCAATCAAGATCACATATTAAGTCGTGAAATACCAAACAAACAGTATAAGCCGTATTGCATGGCTAGCAACTGTTCTTTAACAACAAATACATTTTAAATGAGTGGTTTTGAGTTCTCGCTAGATGATGTTCTGATTCCGAATTGTGTATTTCATCTCTAACTTGCAATACAATTCCCTATTTGTTTTGTCAACTTTGACACTGAAAGGATCACTTTATTTGTGTTTGTCCTATCCAAAATTCCTTTATGGATTTAGCTATGTGGATGAGATATCAAAGGTTGAGTTCAATAGAGAAACAAACAGCGTAAAAATACTATAGTATTTATATTCATTTCGAAATTTAAGTTTTTTTTTTCTGTACTTGCCAACAAGTTCAAGTATAAAAATATCATATATGGACACAAGTTAGAATCCCAGCCAATGTTGCTTTATAAATTTTTTGTTTCTCTTAAATTTTTCCAATAGTCTGGCTTTGGTCAGTCGGACCGACGCCTGATCACGAAGTAACTGATGCTAAAGAGACAAATATTCAATCCATGCCTTTATTTTATGCCTATGAGCCTCCCCTATAAGATACACTGTGCAAAAGGTATATCTAAACATTTTTAATCTAACCGATCATCTTCAGTTATTAACTAAGGAATGCAGCCTTCATTATTTGTATTGACAATAAATACTAAATTAATATATGTTCACAAGAATTAAATGATTGTTTCGTCGCCTGTGCGTGTTCAGAAGAAAGAACTGTGAACTGTGAACTGTAGAAAATATAAAGCAGAACGTTTGTTTTCTAATTCTTTAGGACGACCTGGGCTGTGTTGCGTAAGCATAGAGAAGGGCCTGGAAGAAAAGTAGTGATCCTTTTGATATGCTGCTCTGCAGTACTGATGATGGCCTTGTTTGGTTCAGACGGCGCAGAAACCTTGTACCTCCTCGGAACGCCATTGTGCTTTTCCTCCGCTCTGGTTGGCTACTTATTTGCATACTTTGCAACTGCTGTGGCCGCAGGCGGACCTGCTCTTACTTCAAAGCCAATCTTGAAGCGCATAAGCGAGTTTAATGTCCTGGTCATTGGCATACTCACAACATCTCTGTCATTCATCTGGTTGGCCTTTTCCAATCGTCGATGGATGATATATATTGGTACGTATACAAGAGTCATAAACTACGGCATTTGTTTAGAAAGACATATGCTATTTCCTAACATTTCATTGTCTGACTTTTTCTTATTTGATCTTGCCCACTCCCTCTTGCCCAAATGAACATGGGCGGTCACAATATGAAGACTGGTATAGTACCATGCTCTAATAGCCGCCTAAGATGAAATCCATGGGTCCCTATCTGGGGAATGCATGCATTTGACCTTAGCTCTCTAAATGTTCTCTTATTGAATGTTGGGTCATAATTTAAACCCTCCTTCCTTTGGAGTTCGCTAATTTATTCACATTACTTGATAAGAAACATGATCATAGAAAACATGATAAATCTTGAAATATAATCACAACTTAATTAAACCCGTATCAGTTTACTTTCATAGTTAACACGGGCAACACAGTAGGCGACAATGCAAAGTTTTTAAATGAAGTGGGCCGTAGATATGATTTAGGAAAAGATTACGCAGCGATATTTGTCTTGGAGAAACATCTTTTTTTGTTTCACTGGTAGGATTTAGATAGAATAAAGTATTAACCACGCTGGTATCCATAATACATGCATTATGTATTAGTATGCTCGGAATTCAATTCAATAAATAGAGGATCTAACATGTGCGAAGATACGGCTTTTATCTTCGATTGTCGAATGTAGTAACACACAAGTGAGTGTAGCGAACGAGTGTGTTGCAAAATTGGACACGAGAAGATAAAAGCCGTATCTTCAAACAGCCATGTAAGTTTCTTTTTGTCATATGAAATCCATACGAAAAAACGAACTTCTGATCCACGAAAATCACGTAAAAATCCCTAAGAAAAAACGAATTTCTGAGCCAGCGAACAAAAATTCAGCTGACTTTCTTCAAAAAAGTGTAGAATATCCAACGATAATTTATATGTACAAAGATATGACTTTTATCAACACTGTGAATACTCGGTATCTTATGGATTTTCATACGATAAAGATTATTATTATTGTATTGTGGCACATAATAACTTGGCATACTGTATATCTAAAATACCTCATATTCAATATCTCATCAGTTCCAATAATTGCGTTCCCTGGAGGAGCAATTGCACCTATTTTGATTGGATGGCTTTCAAAGATCGTCGAAACAGATGAACAAGGTATATATACATAAAGGAAAAATTCACATGTGCAAGTTATGTGCGTGCATTTAATATGCCTACACATGAAGGCCCAAGACGCCCATTGAAGTTATATCAACGTCCTAGAGAAATTTAGCTGTTGACTCTTGCGCAGTGTCTACTGTTTGGAAATTACACATATAAACAAAATAATTGCAAGTTATCTATCGAGCACTTTTAGAACATAGATGGCACAAATCACACATAGGCTATATTTAAGTTCTTGCTTCATAAACGTTTTTGTCGGAAGGATCTATTTAACGGATCTCTGCTAATTTTTGTCATTTTGATATTTTCAGGTGCTATATTTTCTGTTAATGAAACAATGAATGCCGTGGCTATAATCGTTGGTGTGCTTGCTATCAACCCAACTTACGCTGCTCTAGTGAAGGTGGGCTTCAGAGGCGGTGTGTTCCTTGTCATAGCCGGCATTCTTCTTATTCCACTGATCATAGTCAGGTAAGAACCCAGAACTGTACAAAACGGTAGCAATGAACTTAAGCGATGCTCCTTGAGGATCATCTCTTATACTTTCATCTTTACACAAAGCTACATCTACAGGATTACAAATGTTAGAAATTGTCAGTGTTCGCCGCATATAGCGGAATCAATTGACAACAGAGATTTTGATTTGCAGCCCTTTGGATTCTGTATCCTTAGCTTAAGAATCTTTTGAATCCACATTCCAACCCTCTGGTTCTTGGATTCTATTTTTATGTTTTCCGAATTCTCTTCCACTAGATTCCGGATTCCAATCGAAAATGGCCTCAGACATTTACTCGTTTCTAGATTTCCGATTCTCTTACATAATGTTAGCAATTCTTTCAAGAAACTAAAATAGGAGATAGCATATGTTATCAGCTAGCGTTGTATGATATCCATGTCCCGTAATAACAAAAAGAAGTACGAAAATTACTCTTTAAATTCACTAATGAAAATACTGACCTTTGTTAGTAGTTCAAAACTCGTTTTTGTTTTCTCTTGCAGCTATATGAAGCGTCAACTTGCAGCAGTGGAACAACATCGTAAACTTGTCCGGCATTAGAGTGAGCGAGGCCGACGATACAAAATTATAACTCTAGATAATAGGTCGTTATCTGAGATTGGCTTTAAAGTCAGCTAGGTCCTTCAGGTCGAGTTCACATACTTATTTCATAGCTAATTTTTTGGTGTAACGCATTCACTTTGAAAGTGTTAGTAATTACATACGAAAACCATATATAAGCGGCTAGGTGTTTCTTTTACGTGTTAATCGGAGACACACTAGCTTTACCTCTTAACAAGTGCTCATAACGCAACGTAGCTAGTATACATGTAGTTCGATTAGGGTCAGGGTTAGGGTTAGAGTTAGGGTTAGGGTTAGGGTTAGGATTAGGGGAGCCATAACGAACGTATCTAGTAGTTCGTTTAGCTATAGACAAAAAGGAAACTGGATACATCTGTTCAAATGTATACCAGAAATACATACTGCATGTACATCTGTGTTAGTTTGACTTCAGACAACTAACTTCAAACACATTGATTTGGTGCTACATGCCGTAAGATAAGCCATCTCAGTATTACTTGCTCTGAATTTAAGTGCTTCAATATATTTATGTTTGCCTGAAGCATTAAAAGTTTGTTGGCAGTAAGGGTCATACGTTTATTAGTGATTGTACGCTATTATGATCCACTTTACATACTTACTTATTCACTGACTCGCTTGCTTACTTACTTACTTACTTACTTGCTTGCTTACTTATTTACTTACTTACTGACTTAATTGCTTACTTACTGACTCGCTTACTTACTTACTTACTTACTTACTAGCTAGGTTACTTACTTACTTACTAACTTACTTACTCACTCACTGACTCGCTTACTTACTTACTTACTTACGTACTTACTTACTAACTCACATACTTACTTACGTACTTACTTACTAACTTACTAACTTACTTACTTGCTTACTTACTTACTAACTTACTTACTCACTCACTCACTCACTCACTCACCGACTCGCTTACTTACTTACTAACTTACTCACTCACTGACTAGCTTACTTTACTTACTTACTAACTTACTTACTCACCTCAAATCCTCAAAGAACCAACATCAAACAACTTCAAGGTAAGTTTATTTCCAGGATATCTTACAACTTGTGTATTTTAAAGCGATCGAAAGCAAAACTATAAAATCCCATATAACACGGTCTTATAGAACTGCACATAGTACACATAGTGTCTATAGGTTTGTTATGGTGAAAACGGTATCATTTTAAAATCGCGTCAGCAATACTCTTGTGCAGCGGAAGTCCGAGCAAAACTGAAGATTTAGGCACTGAGTACTAGTGACAATATAATTTCTTGTATCTTTTATGTCAATTTTGCCAGCTCAGCACTCAACACACCATTTTTCTAATGCAAAGTGTAGCTAGATCCAGTCGTTGATGGGGGCTAAAAGTCATTACTCGGTCACATTTTGGCTCATTAATGCAACAAAAACATCGCATTTAGCCCCCACGAAGGACTGGATCTAGCGAAAGTTTGCATTAGAAAAATAGTGTGTTGTTCCTTGTTTCCTTGATCAAAAACAGGAACAATGAAAAACTGCTCATATTCAGCAGTTTATGAGCAAACAAAAGTTCTCGTATGAGGAATTGTCAAGTAAAACCAATCAGGGAAAACGTGTTCGTGTGTTAAACGTTATAAGAATAGAAACGTTGACAGCAGCTGCCGTGAGCCAACAGTCGCCATGGCCTCAATGTTGAGTTTCTACTCAACGAAGCGAAAAGTTCCGTATGGGCATCACAGCGTAGGTTGGCGGGAGAACACGCAACTGGCTCCGAGTTCTTAGGATGAGAGTGCTCTTCTTGTTGTCGCTAATGCTGACAGTTTTCTTCATATCCAACGAAAGCAGAGAAAATGAAGTGGTAGAGAGAAATGACAGAACTGATAGCGACATTGCTACTGCACAAAGGTAACGTAGATTAATAAGAAATACACAGCCAGGTTCCGAGAACGGAACTTCTTACAAACTTCAGATAACGCTTAAATTGTAGGGAAACTGAAGTACACAATTGCAAATATGTTTGATACTGATATCGATATAGTCGCCTGTTGGCTGCTGAAATTCAGCAGATTAGTAATTTTATCAAGAATCTCATGTCATTGTGTTCAGTTTACGGAACCTTTACTAAATTAATCACCAGCTTTCTAGATTGAGTTAAACAACTACTACTAATAGAAAGGCGATATTGTCGCGCGTGAAAATCGGTTCTACTTTGTATTTTAAAAGGACCATCTCTAAAGTTTATATCACGATCTTGGAGGTTGAAAATCCGGAATTGTCTTTGGCAGTTGTAGTTTCTATAACTATTTATTGTTAAATTATACATTGAATATTTTCCTTGACGATGACTAAGGCCTAGAAACGCATGTCACATAATTACACCCTCCAAAATTCTCACTGTTGATACAAGTCGACACTTTGGATTTTCTCTTCATCTCATTGAAGTTGCACCGTCCAGTTACTGTAGATAACCTTTTTATCAAACATTGACTTATACATCTTTTAGTAGATTCATGACAGGGAAGTTAAATATATATAGCTAATACTACAGAACCGAGAACCGGAACGCATCTATCACATATAGATTACCATCATCCTATATTGACTCTACGCTCATTGAAAACAAGTGTGAAGTGGCGTCAGTCTTACATCGAAGGACGAATTGAACAAAGCGATTAGTACACATACAGCGCAGAAGTTACTTGTTGCTGTAAATCAAGAAGAGTTTCAGGTAGTTTGGATTGCTATAACCGCCTCTGAAGCTTATGACTGCGCTTGTGCGATGTAGCTTGTTTCTCATTGCCCAGATCTTATTCAGACAGTAAACACCCTATATGATATTGTTCAAACTCTTCCGTCTTGGTGGAGTATAAATAGTTTAGTAATGAGATAATGAAGCCTGAAGTGAACGATTACAAACTCATTAGGAATTCAACCGGTTTAAAAAAAAGAACCATTACAAAGCGAACAAAGTATAATTTGCATATGATAGTATATTTTTAGTGTCAATTTAGTTTGAAATAAAGCAAATTAAAATACTTTCAATACGCTTTCTTCAAATTACCCAGGTCATCGACAAGAAGAACGAAATAAAAATAAATTAAATCTGTAGCAAATGCATTGCAATAACTAAAACTTGCTCTGAACCTTTCCAACGAACCGTGATATAATAGGATAGGCGATAGATGACGTAAAGCTCTCTCTCTCTCAAGGCTTTCGTCCAACGAATTTGGACATTAGTGATAGCTATTATATTTATATATTTTTAGAACGTTGTGTATGAATACTAAACATTGCCACAGACATTACTTAGATTTACTTACGTGATTCCGAATTTCAAGAACAAAAAATTAATGGTTATACTAGAGAAGGAGAAAACAAAATGAAATCAGTTGTAGCATATAGCATTAGTTTAATCATATCCATGCAGAATGGAGAAAGGAAGTCGCCTCAGTCCCTCCCCCCCTAAGTACACATTTTACCATTCCTAGACTAAACGGGGATGCCTGACCAAGATTGATCAGAACAAAATGTTCGCGTCAGCGAGTCACACGTCAATTCTCATCTCTGATTCGTTGCCAATACTCAACTCTCGAATTTTATTGGTCAACAAGCTGCTTTGACAACACAATGACAATGCAAATGACAATGAGCTTTTGACACTCAAGCGAAATCGTCTCTATCAACATAAAAGGTGCTGACCATTTCAAATATTTGTCAGAGGGGAATTCAGTGTGCCATTCATAATTATACCATCAATTTTCTCCAAAACACTTATTTCAAGTCGTTTCTCTTCATAGAAAGTATAAAGCCGGCTTATCTATCAAAGAAAAATGTTGTTGTCTTGAACTAAGTCAATTTGGGCGATATTCTAACGTCATCAAGAACCCAAGTTGGCCGTCATGAAATTTAAGATGTCACGTAGTGCCATGCGCAAAGCGCTACTTCACCAACCACAAATTTTCGACCGGCCAAAAATTCGTGCTTTTAGGTGCCGCGTCGATCAAATATTTGACCGTATAGGCTAAAACTTCGTCCTCGATTTGGAGGTCAAATTTTTGAACGGATAGGTGTCTAACTTTTCGTACGATAAGCGTGGTTCCGTGTGAACGGAATACCTAAACGCACGAACTTTTGACCGGTCGAAAATTCGTCCGGTACCGTGTGAAAGTAGCCTTAACTCTTTCTGACAATGTGCACAGAGAGCCTTAACAGGTTTCGCTATTCAGTTGACAAAGATATCCAAGAGCCTGCGGTTTAATGTCCCTATCCGAGAAGACGTAATTACTATTATTATATGGATATGAGTGTTTTACTGAGAACTAAACCACTCGTAGAATCCATACGACACTACATCCGGGTTCCGAATGGCATATTTCGATATGTTTTACATTAAACATGATGTTCTAGGTTTCCTAAACCTTGTCTTATTCTGATACTTTGTTTTTCATATAATAAAAAGAACATTACACGGAAGCCTCATTACATGTTCGGAAGCCTCATTCGTGAGATATTGTACTTGTCACTGGAAGATAAAATCCATATCTTCTCGCTACCGTGTAATATCCTCTATATATCCTCTATATCTAATTATGAAAAGGCAAATATTGGACTAATTAACTAATACACCAATTATGCCTTTGTAACCATGCACAACTAGCCAGTTCACGTCCTCGGACGTGAACCGGCTAGTTGTGCCATCTACAAAGTCTAGGGCGCATCACGCAACAGCTGACAGAGCATTCTCAATCTGTGCTCCGAAGCTCTGGAACAAACTACCAGCACATATTCGTAGTGCAGTGACTATCCAGTCTTTTAAAAATAATTTAAAAACTTATGTTTTCTGCAATCGTTTTAATTAATCATTATCGTTTGTACTATTATAAATTTTTACCTTTTATTTTGTTACCCAGTTTTATTCTTTTTGTATATTGAAGCTTTTGAGCTTTTAATGCACTTCTGTAAGTTTTTCAGTGTCTTTGAATTATGTTTAGAAAAGGCACTATAAATACCGTTTTATTATTATTATTATTATTATTATTATTATTATTATTACACTAAGCAAGCCCAATACCCAACCTCACACATGGCAAATCACTAATATTGCTACTATCAGCAGCGTACTGGACTTTGATGATATCTCTAAAGAGGACAACGGGGAGGATTTCGCCCTTCTTGAGAAAAGGATAGCTGTTGGTGATAGGTAAAGCTACTCTTAAAAATAAATAATAGAAATACTTTATTAATAGATAATGCATAGTATTTAAGTAATTATTATTCAGAGCTTGCAACCTATAATATTTTAAATAGAAAAAATTGTCGGTACGATAAACACTATGTTACTTTTGATAATCAGTATATAATCTATCTATACTAATTTTTACAATTTTAGTTTTGAATTACTCGGAATTAAAATCAGTAATTGGAATACTACAATGTTTTCATAGCATTTCTTATATATACTCGTTACGGTAGGACTCGCTTGAGTTGTATCATAATTGTGTTACAGTATATATGAAACACCTAATTTCAAAAATTTGATTGTTCAGCGAGAAATTTCCTGAGTATAAAGATGCTATTCCTGGCAGACACAAGCGCAGACGAAGAAGGAGAAGACGCCGCCGTCGTTGGAGAGGTGGTCATAACCATTGGTGGTCGTGGTACTACGGCAAATGAGGAGAGACCATGCTAAGGTTGTATTAAAGACCCAGCTAGGTTTCCATCTACACTTTCTTAATGCTGTTCAAACACTGTCTTAATATGTAGGGTTTAGGGTTTGACCACCATTGGTGATCATAGTACTACTGCAAATGAGGAGAGATTAAATACTCAGCCTGCCATCTTTTTCTCCATTTTTGTTTATATGATGTAAGGCGCATTTGAAAATTGTGAAATTGAAACTTGCGCCATATAAATGTATATTTATTTATTTATATATTTATATCTACACTTCCTTTAGAATGCTGTTCAAACACCGTCTTAATAGGTTCAAAAGTTATTAAAAATCTTGGTGAACAGAAACTATCATGGTATTAATACAAAATCTCCCCATAAGTCAGATATAGAGGCGAATCTGAAATTATCTGAATTTAATCATGTTGACATGAAAACAGTTTGCCCAACGTGAATGTAAAATATTCCAAGATACACACTTCTCCAGCTGTAGTAACACAATTGTGGATAAATCACCTGAAAGTTGCTGTGTTATGTGTTTCGCCTTGAAGTTGGAAAGTTTGAGCTAACGTTTAGCCGAGTGCTAGCCCTTCGTCAAAGCAAAACAGGGAGTATGAAAGATTTTGGAATGTATATTGCATTTAGATAATATATGCCGATTGAAAATTGAAGTTACGTTTGAGGTTATAATAATTGATATATTTAGTTGTTCATAATGTCTCTAGTTGTAATGGTTTGAAATTGGAAGGGCACCTTCAAGTACTCTTTACTCCGAGAAGGGTTAATCTTTATTATTGCATGTAACTCTCATAACTATTATTTTATCACTAGAATTCTATTTAAAAACCTTGAAAAGAACTGAAAATTCCTAGGACAGTTGTTTGATAGCATTTGGCAAATCAATCAAATCGCAAGTTTCTCTTGCTTGAGTTTTCAAAGTTCGAAAAATTGATTTTAAGATCTTTAAATTCTTGGATGAAATTATTATTTTGTAAATGTGTACGAAGTTGAGTGATTTTGTAGATTTGGAAATGTTGAAAATATCATTAATTACGCTAATGTGTAACCATTATAAGAAAAGTTCTAAATAAGAAACCTGTATTGTATTTGTAATTTATTAGGAACACGATCTACTTGTAAGAGATGAAAGTATCGTCACTATTCAAAAATGTCTATAAAATAATTTGTAAAATATGTTAGAAAGAGAGCATTAGCAAAACCCTAAAAATGTACATTTCAAGGGACTATGACGTCATCGATATGGCGTAATAAGACGTTACTGTCTTAAAAATTGGAAGCTCTACTTACCTTTGAAACCTAATGTTCTGGGCACATTAATCGCCTCCCGCTTCTGCCGGGGGGGGGGGGGGGGGGGGGGTGGGGGGGGGGGGGGGGGGGGGGGGGGGGGGGGGGG
>JANVCJ010078976.1:0-11506 GCA_026413505.1 Epizoanthus ramosus | reverse complement strand
TAGAGAGGGGGGCTTATTGGAAACTTGAAGATCTAGAGGGGGGCTTAATAGAGCTTTTACGGTAGATAAGATGATCTTCAAAGACACAAACACATGTTCAAAGACAGAAATACACAAGCAGACACACGCGAATGAATTGACACATAGAAACTGACAGACACACAGACACAAACATTAACATTCAGGCGCAAAGGTACAATAATGGTACACTGACCTTCAACATCTTCTCATTCTCTGCCGAGGCCTTAACAAGCTGTGGCTGAAGCTCTTCAAGTTCTTTCTGCATATCAGCAACCTGGAAATAGCCACGTAACAGTCAATAAAATGTTTATAGTTACCATAGTTGGTTCAAAACAGCCAATAATAGTATTTACTGCTTCCTACAATAAACAAGAGATCTGTTGAAACATTAACAGGAATCGTACTAGAACATAATTCTTTCTTTCTGAAGTCACTTTAGTCTCGGTGTGGGAATCGATCTTACCTTGACCTTAAATCGAAATAGACCAACACCTTACTAATGCTAAAATGATTTTGTACAAGTCCTACCTGGGAAGCTGCAAAGGCGAGCTTTTCCAGACCCACTTCGTACCTGCGTTTTGCTTTCATCACCTGGGAACACAAAATAATGGTTTAAAAAACCGAAAACCTAACTGCAATAGAAGTAGTACGGTATGGATGTCATAGCGAGTTCATTCACAGCCAATATCTGTGAATGTACATCAAGGTCTTAACGTCGGAACAACTGAAAACCCAAAGTTCTGGAAACAATGTACTCTACAGTACCTTGTGTATCACATTTAGCGACAGGATATCAAAACACAGGTTATAGTTGCAACAGTGGTTTAATAGACAGGGGCAATACCCTTGCCGGTGCGTCGGGCTTGCAATCCATCTACTTAAAACGTTTGCATACTACATGAAAACAATCGGAAGACTTCGGACACAGCAGGGTGAGACTGTAGTAAATCCTACCAGGAGGATGAGTGAAAATACAAATATTCCAAGACAAGCTTTGGATTATAACCCACACGGCAAACGGGAAACACAACAACCCCCAAACAACCCGACAAATGGAAAACAAAGTTAGCAAGTAAGATCTCCAAGCCTCGCAAGAGCACACATGCTTACGTTTATTGTAGCTCCAAGAAATAAGAGTGCTTTAAGTGTAAGCTATATTAATAATAATATTCATATGATGCTACCCTTCACCGAGCCAGACCCAAGACCAAGCATACCTCGTCTCTCTTCTTTCCCAGCAACGTCTTCAAGGAGGAGATGAGCTCGAGATACGAGGTTGGAGTGACGTAGTTGTGTCGACCAAGTTTGTCCAAATATCTGTGAACAACAACAATTTTATTTTATGCAGATTTCATATGAGTGTCAAAAAGGTCATACCTTGACTTTGTAATGCCAAGGAAGTAATAATACCTTTTTTCTTAGCAAATCACTCTTTAAAGTTATGACAAGTACGTGCGCGCGTGCAGTGCATTTTGGCACCAAAACCTTGCGACGCGTGCCAGTTTCCCGCTATTTCAAATCCACTTCATTGACTGAATGTACTGCTGAATTTGACGTATTGTAATGTCTTTGCTCTTGGTTATACGACACACAGGCGAAACACGCTCTAACTATAATGATAAATTTACAATGTTTATGTGAAATAGTAAAGAGGGTGCCGACGAAGGCCAGAATACAACCAAAATGTCCCTATATTTACTTATTGCAGCAAATTATTATAATTTTGCACTCTTACTTTTCTGACAAGTGGCGAGCACTGGTATGGAAATACTGGCAGATGGGCACGACTTCCTTTCTCTCATTATCGTTCATCTCCACGTCCTCCAGGAACTTGTTGGCCACCATCTCCAGTGCATCCTCGGGCCAGGGTTGGAACCAGTCAATAGTACAACAGTTGATGAGCGCTGGGAATTGACGCAGCCGATTGCGGAACGCGTCTCCGATCGGGCTCATACACAGCATGATGTGCAGGTTTTCTTTACAGCCGTTGACAAAGAAGTTGAAAAGAGCCAACGGCGAAAACTCGGCGTTTTTGTCTTCTGCTTGGGCTTGGGCTGCAGGCCGGACCATCTACAATAAAATAGCATATAGATCAGGTCAAGAAAAGCAATTTATACTGCCTCAACTGAAACTGTATGAGTTATTATCTAACAGTACTTATCCTACACCTGACGATGGTTTAGTAATAAACCGAAACATTGCCGTGTATTTCTGTCTCAGGCTCACGTTGACTAGAATATCTCGTCATGAAACTGCATACATACACATATACATACACACACTTATATACAGACAAAAAGACAGACAGTCAAAAAGACAAAAATGACAGACAGACAGACATTACATAGAGGCAATGTCATCAATGTACTACAATGGTAAGTACTTACTTCAATCAGCTCTACTTTCTCCTCTACAGTAAACAAGTTGGGAACCTCTCCAGTGTTGAGCAAGCTGTCAACATCCTCTAGAAAGGATTCCTCTTTGATCTGTGTGTCCGTAAGGAGAAACACAGTGGGCTTCAACTGAGCCCCAGCACTCTTCAGCAGCGTCTGTCAGAAGGAGAGATCATTAGAACCAACCGCGGGCTGTCAGCGGTTGACAACTCCGCAGTATTTACCTCCCCATAGTAGACCGATAGACACTAATTTTGCTTTGCATCGAGGAAGAATTTCTCACTTTCTTGCTCGCTGCAAAAGGAAAATTAGCGTCTGAGCACATCGAGAGTACTCCCATCCCAACTGCTGGAGCTATAGTGTAATTAAACCAAATGAATTCGGGGGAGTGTCTTTCGTGTGAGTCCATGCCAGTTGGAGAGAAAATATATATTATAGCCCACCTGAAACAGTCTTGTGAAAGACCCTAGCTCATCTTTACACCTACACTAAACCCTGTACTAGAAGCTCCCATGATAAAGCAGAAATATGTACCAATCCACAAGTTTCCATTCCCACGATAGGCATCCAACTGAACGGCTAGAGGATAACTTACCTTGACATCTTCCCGCCATTCCGCCATGCCGTAGCTCTTACTAATCTCAGGTTGAAACACGTGGAAGCCGGACACAGATGCGGCAAGGCGCGAGAGGGACTGGCGACCACTACCACCCACTCCAACCAGAAGGGCGTTTCCACCCGGCTGTTTTAGAACACGACTGATGCGGACCAAGTGTTCCAGCACGTATCTGTTGACAGCACCAGAGTGTTTTAATTCCCTTATGCCCTTTGTTTGTTACCACAGTCGCGCCGGAATTCAACTGGACCTACTCCTATTACTACTCTTCTGCGTATATAATGTGTTTCTTCTTCTTTTATTGTATAAATTTTATTCAATAACAAGAAATAAACACAATTTAAGTTTTTATTTCTCATCACCAGCTTTAGCATAAAAATTGCTAAATACAGAATACGTTGTTTATATCGACCAGATACAAGTTTAGAGATAGTGCATGAAGTTACAGTGATCTTGTAGTTATGGAAACAAAAATATAATGTGAGTGCAACTGCACCGTCCAAGCCTCAGCCGGGATCGGTCAGTTGGTTTCTCTTAACTAACCTGGAAAAAATAACTCAAAAATATTATCCTGAAAGGCTAGTGAGAAATTTCCCCGTACAAACTGTTTTGCCCATTCCTGCTACTGCACGTTTATGAGAGTTATGAGAGTCAATTTAAACCTGTAATGGATAAATAATAATCGGAGAACCAGTGTTTTCTTTTACAATTAAACACGCAGCAAGTATAAAAGGGACAAACCTGAATATGACGAGTTTCATTTGCGTCTTGTGTGTTTGGTTGTACTCGTCCAGACAGCCCTCCACCAGTTTGTACAGTTCGTCAATGTCTTGTACTTCACTGTACAGGCGGTCTTCGCCCAGCTGTATAGGAATCAATTCATAGGACAACTTACAGTCGCTGGACTGCTGTAGGATCACTGCATGGCAATGTGTGATACACTGTAGTTTGCTATATAGAGCTAATCTCTTCGAGTTATTTCTGAGAACCAAACCAATTGTAGCCTGAAACAGCTTGAGCAATGTCTACAACTACTAACGAGAAAACGAATTTATACTTACAGCATCTGGATTGAGGAAATCACAGAACATCAAGCTCCTCATGTCATCATCACTTGCCTTAGAGAAGATAAAAGGATCTAGTTTTCATTAACTGTCACAGCAGCTCGTACATAACTTACTATCGGATCCGTGTTCCCCTATATGAACACGCGCAAACAAACAAACACACACACACACACACACACACACACACACACACACACACAAACTTACCGTTTTCCCACTGGCTAAATGCTTAAACAATGAATCGAAATCATCTTTAAAATGTTCCTTTGTAACTTTCTTGAGCAAACTAAAAACAAAAAGGTTAAAGCACATCAGATAACGTACATAAAATAATCACTTGTAAAACCAATTATGAATCTAAAGTCCCACAACTGTTAGCAAACCAATGTCCTACAAACCCTTGTAGCCAAATTCGGTCATTGTCGTCCACAAGACGGTCGTAAAACACTCGGTAAACTTCATGGACCCAAAGCCTAACAGAGAAACGGATAAATGGACGTTAAAACTTTGACTCTTAACTACAGTAACATTATATGGCGTTATTTGTATCTCCATTACAGGACTATAATTAATAGATATTCATATGAATCCAATGCTGTCAGTAAAATAAAGATTTTATAGACTATAATATATATGTAGAAAATTAATTGCAAATATTTTATTATTTCACTCAATAGTTTTAATAGTCTAATTATTGTAATTTGTATCCACACGCCCCTTGTGGAAATCAGCTTATAGTTGACGGGGCAAGCGCGTTTAAATAAAGCTATACTACTACTACTACTACTACTACTACTACTACTACTACTACTACTACTACTACTACTACTACTACAAACTACAACTACTATTACTACTACTACTACTACTACTACTACTACTACTACTACTACTGCTACTACCTCAGTACTACTAATATTAATGTTACGAATGAAGCGCCAGCTAGAACTGACGTTGATACACGCTTAGCTGACCAGTAACATACATGTCTTAGGTTTCAGGTGGTTAGTGAAATCATGAAATAATACTGATACCAAATTGAAATGAATAAATGCGTTAAAATGGCTAATGGGCAGAAGGTCACCACCGGGTCGAACCACAGCACGCCATTAAGATAGAGTGTAGACTGGGCTCAAACTCGGAATTCTGCCTCCAATAAAACAATAAATAAACAAAATTTAAATAAACAAAAGAAAAACAAAGACAAAATAAAAATGAAGTATAAAAAGACAAAACAAAACAAAGAATTAAAAGAAAAATAGAAACTGAAAAAGAAACAGAAACAAAAGATCTCTCCTATGTACTAAATAGAGGTCATTTTCTGGACTACCTGGTAATAGTCTTCTTGTCTTCTAGCGCCTGTTTCTTGATCAGCAATACCCCAAGGATGACCCTGGAGAAATCCCTGAGATTGAAGGTGTAGTGTGACTTTGCTGGAGTAGGGAGCAAGTTAATCATGGCTTGCTTGTACACCTGCAGATTGGAATCAAGTTTTGTGTGAGACTTTATGTTTCAAAAGAAGTAGCATTTTTCACTTCCCTTACATTTTCTAAGAAAACGCTAATTTAATTCCCTGATTTACAGGTTAGATGAATTTTATTATTAAGAGAAATCCGGGTCCTTCCTCGTGTGCGGTAAGCTATTGTCTAGAGAGGGATAGGTGATAGGTTAGGGTTGGGTGAATATATTTCTCGGTGGGATTTTCGAGTGTGACGTCATCTGTGCTCCGTACACGAGAAAACAACCAGAAGGCCGATGTTTTTGTTTCACAAGAATAAACAAAATATCTCCATGTAACGGTAGGCGTTAAAGAACGCACAAATGCTTAACAAAATGCATCATTTTAGTTGTGAAAGTTCCCTCATACGTACCTCCATGGTGGCTGATACAATACTCGCAGAGGCGGAAAACACATCAGTGGGAAACTCGTTGTTCTAATAGAGGAAACAGAACGTTTTCATTTAGTGAGTTTGAATACACCATTTGATATTAAGCGATGTTACTGTATTAATATTCTCAAGCCAGCGCTTTGTGTGTGTTACCCCCAAAAAGGTGAGGGTTCTGGACATTTGTAATTTGTGAATTGCATAGGTTTTTTGCCAATGTAAAGCGCTATGAGAGATTAGCTGAATAGCACTATATAAATAAAGTTTGTAATTATTATTATTATTATTATTATTATTACTATTATTATTATTATTATTATTATTATTATCTTATTATTATTATTTACATGATAAAGTTGGTTTTATGAATTTTAGAATATTTTTAGGACACAAATAAGTATATATATTTTTATCTTCAGCGTTAAATTTTAACATGATGTAATTATATGCAGAATTTCTTAATAAAGCTATTGTTATTACTTAAAAAAAATTATTATTATTATTATTATTATTACTATTCTTATTATTCTTATTATTCTTATTCTTCTTATTCTTCTTATTATTATTATTATCATTATTGTTATTATTATTATATGGGCCGTTGTCACACCTACTGTCCTGGAACAATATATTTACTGTCACAGTCTTTATTCCTATTTGGTATCCTACACGACAAGAGTTGCTTCAAAACGTCCCAAGGGGTTATCTCAAAGCCAGCAAGTATGAGGCCGCACTTATGGGATCCGAGTTACTCGTGTTTACTCACGTTATCTGAAAGGCCACTCCACTCTCCGTGCTAACTATGCAGGTAATACAAACATTCACTTACCCTGAAGTAGAAATTCACAATACTGGAGAATATTCTGGTCATTGTCTCATCATTGAAAGTGGCCACAGACACGATGTTGAAATGGCGCATGAACCTCGGGCTGACAGGGTTCCGCCCTCCCCCTGGGGGACCCATGGCGCAGATGAACTGAATGTCAATCAAGCTCAACTTGGATGTATCCTTCCTGTCATACCAGTTTCCATGGTCCAAATACTGGCGGAGCAGCTCAATTGGAGGCTGGGCACCATATTTTTCTAGAGCAGGCATGTTGACATCGTCAACAAAGATTACGAACCTGAAAATATTCGAGAACGTTCGTCAGGGTTCCCACCGCTAATTGAATACCGGATTCACGGACTTTCAAGCACATTTAGGTAGTTATAATATACTACTACTATCTGAACTTTCGTTCTCTGTTTGTAAAACTGCAACTGAAGAAGATAATAAAATTAAAAAAATAAATAAAATAAGAATATGACATCTCGCCTACAACAGAATTGTATTCTAGGTACTCAATCAAAGAGAGTGCAAATTAATTTTGACATAAATCGAACTAGCTGGTAATATAGTTTCTCACCTTTTACCAACTGGAGGTCCGAACACGCCCTTTCTTCTCTTGTCTAGTTTGGACATGATAATATCCTGTGGAGAGAGCAAACATACAGCAGACGATAAGGCAACAGCCAGTAAAAGTGATGAAATATCCTCTTATTGCATTCCAGTTCAAGTTTCTTTTTCATTTCATTTTCCTGCGCTGGTATTGGGTGTGTCCATGTCTCTCCATCTTTCTGTGTGGTGCTGTTTACATATCTGCTAGTCTGTGTACCTCGTTTTTCTCATCTGTCTATTTGTCTGCCTATATATATATCTGTCTTAACATGTATCTGCCTGTCTGTCTGTCCATCTGTCTATCTAGCCGTATGTCCGTCCAACTGTCTTTCTGTCCATCTGTTTGCTTGTTAGTCTGTTTGTCTGTCCGTCCGTCCATATTTCTGTCTCGCTGTCTGTCTACATGTCTGTTTGTCTGTCTTTCTATCTATCTATACCTGTCTGTCTGTTTGACAGTCAGTCTGTCTGTCTGTCTGTCTGTCTATCTGTCTGTCTGTCTTTCTACATGTGTGTGTCTAAATACTTCTGATTGTCTGGCTGATACCCTCAGGTTGCTTGCATCTTTCTACCCGGGCGTATGTCTTTTGACACACTTATATCAGTCCAGGGTTTATAACTAAGGTTTTTCAGAAAGATAAGAATAACCAACAACACTACACTACACTAACCTTGCCGTGCTCTTTATATCATACAGGTATAGCCATAAATCTATCCCATTGGGAATAACTCATACCTGTGTCTGATTGGCACTGGTTTGTGCTGAAAAGTTCACAAACGCAGGCAGATACCGATCCTTGGGCAACCCGTTCATCAGTTTATCCTTGACGTAGACCGACTTGCCAGTTCCGGTGGGACCGACCAACAGAAGGGGTTTGTTATTCTGGACCATCAGGTCCATGAGGTACGAATATCGGGCCGTGTCCATGGTTGGTACAATAATCTCGCTGATCTTCTTCCCCTTCCCCCCTAGGGAGGAGTCTCTGATCAGTTTGGTCCAGTGGATCCACGTACCACGGTTTTTGCGCTGTGGCGATCAACACCAGAAATTCATAATTAGCAGCTTGTAATTGCGCAAACGAGATATCCATTGAACTCAAGAGATACTTCGAATCAATTTAAAATTTAACCGGACCTGCAAATTAGTTCTCAACTCATGGAAATGAGAAGACAACTTTTGCTTTCCTCGTTTCTCTAATTTCCCACCATCAAACAAATATGTTGGTAGTGAGAATAAAGAACTGATTACATTTGATATGACAAAATTTCTTAAATGAATTGCCAGGTGTTTTTATTTTTTGCAAATTCTAATCCTTAGAATGATTTCATTTATGATATAAAGTTGTTCGTTCTTACCTCAAACAGGTAGTCATAGACGAGTCCTTCGGCCGGGATTGGCGCATCAATTTTACCCACAACGGTCGGGATGGGATGTTGATTGATCTTGCCGTTCATTAATTCTCTGAAGAACGCGTCAAACTTCACACGACTGTCCGTGTCAACACATCCACCCACCGACCACACCACGGCGAACATGAAAGATGACTGAAACATTGGTGGCGAACCAATCAGTAAGAGAAGGCTACACAAAGAGGCAATGGAAAAAATAGGTTCTCTTGGCTAGAAAGGAAGAGGTAACTAGGGAAAATGAGAAGGAACGAACGAACGAACGAAGGGAGGAAGGAAGGAATGAAGCAACGAAGGAAGGAACGAAGGAAGAAAGGAACGAAGGAACGAAGGAAGAAATGAACGAAGGAACAAGGGAATGAAGCAAGGAACTGAGGAACGAAGTAACGAAGAAAGCAAGGAAGGAACTGAGGAAGGAAACTGAGAGACAAAAGACCTCGGTGTACTCACCACAATCCATATCTTGATGTGTTTGCTGTCTACATGTCCTTCGCTTGCCTCTTTCATCATTACTTCAAACAGGTTCATCATTGACCGAGCCAGGTTACTGTCTGGAGTGGGAACAGCCTCCTACAATTTCCCAAATCAAATTTTATCACTCAGTATTGCATTGACCTAATTTCACCTTAGCCAGGATAATTTCAAAACAGTACTGATCAACTACAAATGGCTTCAAGTTGCAAACAAACTATTATACACCATATACACGATGAGAATGATGTCACGCGATATTATTTCTATAAATACGGGAATTTGCAACAAATTCTTATAAATGGCATTGACCAATCGAAATTAGCTTACATGATGTACCAATACAGTAAGTGTACTGAGACACATGATAAGAGCTTGGGTTCCCTGTGACATAATCCATCCTATTGCCCTACGTATTCCAGAACACTCCCCAAGGACACGCCCTTAATCACTTACTTTGCAATTCTTGCGTATGAAGTTGAGGCAGGAAGGAAGAGCCCACTTGAACAGAGCGATTATTAGTTTAGTGTACTCGTCCTTCAGCACAGGTGGCAGCGTGTTTACCCAGCTCTGCAACAGAGGGTCCCAGCCAAGGGTGGCAGGCTCAAGGTAGATCATACCACAGCGACTCACTGTGGCCGGCTGGTGATTAGAGTACATAAGTTTAGTGAACAACTGTGGGTAAAGGTGAGTCTTCGTTGATTTATAGGACGATATAATGATAACAAGTTTATTACCATTTGCCCAGCAAGTTTCAAGTTATTCTCAAAGGAATCCTTGGGTAAGAAGCAAACTAAACATACATTCACATAAGTCCCTGCTTTATACACGTCAGATAAATAGACTCTTACGAAGCACAGGTACTGTCATCTTGTATTCCCAGGCTACTCACATAAGGACGACAGTATGACTGAGACAAAGTCTGACAAACATATAGACAAGAGATGTTCAGACACAGACAGACGTACAGACAGTGTGACAAATCCAGACTTTGACAGAGTTGTGTCGCTGCACTCCAGTAGTTGTCTACAAGCGCACATCATTAAACAACTTGACATAAATGTACCTACCGAAGCCTGTGATAAATCTCTACACTCGAAGATGAGACTCATCACATTTGATAACTGGATAATCTCGCCGCTCATCAGACAAAGCTGGAATGGGGGACGAAACAGTGAGAAAATGTAATGGCACTTCAGGAGAACAAGTTCATCTTCAATTCAAATTAGGTAGTTAAACTGGTGTTTTATCTTTTTCACTCTAATCTTTAAACATTTTCACTGTGTACGGTACGACTAACGTTCGATAAGTAAAACTACCATCAAAAGCTAAAGTTTGTAAAATCCAAAAACCAAACGTTTTCGACAACTGCCATCTTCAAGGCAAGGGTAAGATGTTACCTAGAAGATGACAACTGTCGAAACGTTTGGATTTTAGATTTTACAAACTTTAGCTTTTTATCATAGCTTATATATAGTTTAAATTTAATAACAAAGCGTGGAATTAGAAACCTTCTTGTTGTCGTCCAGCACAGTGTTCATGCTCTCGATCCACAGCGTGTCGATCGGTCCATCAAAGATCACCCACTTCTTGGTCTCACTCGGGTCAGCGGCATACTCACGGAATGTGTTCGCCACGATACCATCCGTCCACTGAAATACAAGTACATTCAACTCAGACTCAAATGGGACACTGAGACAAGACAACTTTCCCCACACATTTACCAATTTATGTTACACTGTGCAATGTTCTCAGGAACTTGTGTCGCAACGCCGTTGCGAGACAAGTTGCTGGAGGGGCGTTACACTGTGCAACGGCGCTTGAAGTTGCTGCAATCATTGCGAAAAGTAGAACTGTGTTCTACATCGTGCAACGTTGCGCGCAACAAAAACATTGCGAGACAAGTTGCTGAGGTACCCTGTTACACTGTGCAATTATTCAGTAACTTGTCTCGCAAAGCCGTCTTTACAAAGAAAGGTTTGTAAGTATGAAGGTTAAATGTTATATTAGTAACGGCAAAAATATGAAATGACATTAACAAACTAGACCTTCTTAAGGCGCGGCCACACGATGCAGCATTGCATGCAACGTTGCACGCAATTGTTTCAATCAAGTGTGGCCACCACTTGCCTGTTGCATGCAACGTTGCACGCAATTGTTTCAATCAAGTGTGGCCACCACTTGCCTGTTGCATGCAACGTTGCACGCAA
>JANVCJ010078965.1:0-11507 GCA_026413505.1 Epizoanthus ramosus | reverse complement strand
ATTCTGGAAAGGGGGGGGGCAAAAAGGGTATATGTAGTCCCACACACAGAATTCCTGACAAGCATCAATTTTGACATACCCTAACCCAAAAACTGGATGTTTTCCTTGGCTTTATTTCTCTCTCTCAGAATCACAAGAAGAAGAAAAACAAAACAGTAAGTAGGCCAACTTGAATCAAATGCAAGAAAATATTCACATCTTTATTTCAACAAGGTGAACAAAATACTGTCAAACAAAACTCCTCAAATATGTAATCAATGTGACTGCCCACCAACATAATGATACAATAAACTTCAATAAGGTTTAAAAACTTTCCGCAGCAATTGCAAAGTGTGTACCGATATAATACAGAATTATACTGAATAATACAATGTATAATTATACTGTCCTGTACCATACAAACTTAGGGCGCTTTCCATTTGGCAGGTGTCACCAGCCTGACCAGCCAGTTCTCAAATGGACTACTAGTATCAGAACTGGTTCTGGCCAGACATACCACTCGGTTCTTCCGTGATGGTTGACTGGTGCATAAAAATTCGGTGAATTTTGGTGGGAAAAATGTCTGCGCACACCGTGACCAGATCTCGGTGACAAATGAACAGTGCCCTTAATCATTCCAAAAACCAAGTACATAGCTCTCTTACAATACAGTAAGACTGTTGTTGTGTAGTTTCAATTGGTTGATGAGATAAACAGACTCAAAGCTTCCAAGAGACTATTATTATTTTGTAGTTCCCTTCTGTTTACTAATCTGCAAGATGTTGGCATATATATATTAACCATTTAGAATGTGTGGTTCAAGAAAATACTTATACCCAGGGGCAGATGTAGGGGGACTCAAGGGGCCATACCCCTCTCCCTTTGTTGACAATTTTTCCTTGACATTCCACCTTCCCTTTCTGAACCCCACAGAAATGTTTGTGGCTAGACCCCCTCCCCCCCACTCCTCCACTCCTCTCTGGACAAGCTTCTTTAGGAGGGCTGTATTCATTCCAAATTTCCAGACTTACTGGAGGGAGGTGTATGGATGTATTTTAGCACTACAATCACATAACACAGAAGAGTAACAATCATGCAACCTAGTTACTATTTATTATGGAGAAGGATTGAATTGAGATATAAACTGATCGGAGCTTTAAACTTGGTTTGTAAAATGATCATCCTGGCATCACAACTACCAAAAGGAAGACAGCAATATAAAAATTCCATGTTTCTCAGCGTAATGTCAGTGCTCCTGCAGCATAACTAACGGAGCTGTCATCAAAGCTATCACAAAGGCTGGATTGATTGTAATGTAGAAACTTCAACGACCATTTAGGTGAAAATCCATTAGAAAATGCTAGTGCTTGAACAGCCTGAAAAGGAAAGAAAGAACATGATTATTTATAATGCTTTCTGTGTGCAATGCAATGCAATTTTAAATATTACAACAATAACAGATTCAGATTCTTTATTTTCACATAAATTTACTCAATAATTAAGATCTATATAATTAATTATATACTGAAGGAATTAAGGAAAGTAGATATGGGGGGTGCATGAATAGAAATCCAACAGGGTTATATGGCATTCGTGCTCCGTTTTAGCTTAAAGAATGATAATGACGATATGCATGCTAACATAACTTGATAGGAATCAAAGGTAGATTACAAACAAACAATTTAAAATTCAAATGATGAAAGCTTGTTTTAAATATTGTTAATATATTTAACTATTATAAATTTATGTGTCTAGCTAGTACATGTGTGTGTGTCAAAATTAATGTTCTGATGTCTCATCAAGTCCCACCTTGGCTAAGCCCCACCTAAAATGATATACTTACTAGATAGTTATTTTTATTATAATTATTTTATCTGATTTAACTTACTGAACTGGTCACCCAGTCTCAGTCTCAAGTTTTATCATATTTCTGAAACAACTTTAAAGTTCTAAGTTCTCCACATATAAAAAGTTAAAATTTGGACTTCTGACGTCAAGTATGTGTCACTTTCAAGACTATACAAAAAAAAAGATTTTCTTCAAATAATTATATTTCATTTTGTGTCACAACAATTTGTGTGTGCGGCCAGTGAGTGGAAAGGTTTTCTGGCACCTAGTTCAAGACTGTACAATGATTCATTTCACTGCTACCATTTCGTTTTTGGAGACAGTCAAAATTTAGACCATCTCCTGGACTAACAGCTTGTAGAATTGTAATGCCGCCTCATCAAATAACTTATTACTGAACTTAAATATTTTCTCTAGGTTTCTGGGTCAGCCATAAGTTGCAAGTGCAAAAAACACCCCAACAAAACAACCTGTCTTAACTGGCTTATTACTTCACTTAGTGGTTGCCATATGAATCAATCAATCAATCAATCAATCAATCAATCAACAAAGCAGCCGCCAGTAATCTCTGGGGCAACACTTACATTCAGCAGAACACCGATGGGATGTCTTCCACATATTGTATTACCATGTTTCTTCAGATATGCAGCAAATCCTTCTGGATCTAAACGTTCTATGATATCCATACCCTGTAAAGTTTAATAAAACTTAGTCTAGTTATATATCACATTGCTTTTAATTAACACTGAGATAGGCAATTCTCCATTATTTTGAAAATTATGGTAATTTTATTTAACAGTTTAGAAACTACTAGTAGATAAGTGAATTGCTGCCAATGTTAAAAAATGAAGGAAGATGTAAATATTAAATTAAATAATATTTACTGATCTGGACAAGCAGAAAGAATGATGCTTGCATTGAGATTTTTGGGCACTGGACTGAACAACCTGGCAGGTGTACTTGGTGCATTGAATTTGTGTACTTTAGTTTTAATTTAAATTTGCAATATTTAGTGAGTACATGTAATCCACTTTTTAACTGGTAAGATAATTAAATGGACTTTTTCACAGCAAACAGTTTCTTGACATGGGACATTTTCCATGTATGGGAATATTATTCAAATTTATGTATATTACAGAACAAGTGATCGAACCAAGGTGTCGCAGGCTACCACTATACAGTCCATATACGAACTCAAATATATATATTATAATTATATACTGTAACTTAAAGAGTAGAGAGGAGGTGATGGCCACAACACAGGCATTCGCCTACTCGTATTGACAAGTTTATGCAGTGGCGACTAGCCAGGGGAGGGTTCCAGGGGTTCAGGAACCCCCCTTCGGAATATGACAATAGCTATATGAAGAGAAAATGAATGGTACGCCGGGACAATTACCTGGTAAGCGGGGTTTTGAGATTCCCTTCTTAGAAATACTGGCTACAATTGATGCTAAAATTGCTAAAACTTTGTGCTCAGAATCAAGGAGATGCCATTTTTGGGGACCTCAAATGTAAAAATGTCCGGGGACATGCCCCTGAACCCCCTAGGGAAAGAGTGCCGACGTTCAAAGTGAATCTTAACAATGGGAACCCCCCTATCAAACAATCCTGGCTACACCCTCAAACCTCGGCAAAGCTGAGTATTGAGCATAATAAGACCTTCTGGTCACTGGGAGTCAGATATCTTATCAACTGTGACAACTGTGCTCACACTACTATCAGTGGCATTTTACTTTGAATACATATAGTCAAGAAATCAATGTAATCTACACATCATAATGAACTTTATGTGTTATTTTGATGATTTCATCATTTGAACAACTCAACAACAACAACAACAACAACAACAACAACAACAACAACAACAACAACAACAACAACAACAACAACAACTTTTCACCATTTCTAACAAAAAAAGTGTTTACAAATATTGAAAATTAACAGTACATGTAAGTAGTGGCTTCATTTTTCATGTTTTCATTTATTTTATTTAGTACTTGTAAAAAACAACTAAACTCACAATACCTGTAATTTCACAAATGTTTGATACCAAAGAAGATAAAGATTGTAGGGTTGCCTGGTTAAGTTTATTTATCTTAGTACTAGATAATGATGGGTTTATGATTATGTCAAACACAGAACTTTAGAAACTTGAATGTCCAGTAGTAATTCTGCTGATAAACATCTACATAGTATATGTAGCTAGCTAGCTAGACTATGATAAATAAATTATAAATTATAATTATTATTAATAGTCAATATCATATGTCTAAGTATTTACTGAGTACTTACCTTTCTATCCAATGCATCAATGTATTGATAAATATGTCTGTATGTTCCAGATTCAAATCTTGTATAACGAAATCTCTTTCCTATGACACAAAAAATAGAAACAGCTGAGTCAGTCAAAAGGAACAGCAGCTGTGACAGATTTGTACAGAGCTGTTAACTCTGCAGTGCTCACACATAAGTCAACAATTATATAACATTTCATATTAAGTTCTCAACACAAAACCAGAAATACCAGCAATTGATGCCAGTAATATATAATTTTCCCCTGCCTTATCATTATTTAGCTGGCTGTTTCATTACATTGTACAAAATTTACATACATTTTATATTTTTAAAATAAGATTACAAAATTTCAAGACAACAAACTTACATTGTGTAAATTCATAGAATTCTCTTGTAATTAATAAATGTCTACTGACCCTGACTGACTAGACCTCCTACTTTATTTTTCTTGGAATATTTAATTGGATTTATTTCAGTCTAAACTTTTCATAAAACAAACCCAATTTTGTTTCCAAATCTTTGCGCGTGTCATTTTTACCTGCTATGAATTGTTCAGTATGGAATATATTTTTTTATTAATTTTTCAAACGACTGAATCGTGGGCATTCTTGTTAGGGAGAACCTTGTCCAATAGTTTTCAAACTCTTCCCAAAAGTTTTGCAAGAGCCTACACGAGTAATATAAACGATCTCATGTTTCAGGAGCAATTACAAAGAAGGTACACCGACAGAGATCGATCGCGATAATTATTTATAACCAATCTTCGCTAGATGGGAATTCTTAAATGTTATATCATTTATAAATATATCATGGAAACTCTAAAAATAAAATAACACCATTACAACAACTTACATTACCATGATCATACTAATTAATGTGGCCAATAAATTACCAGAACTTACCCCAATGGCAAAAGTCAGAGGATATTATAAACATATTGTCAGGATCAATTAAATACTGGCTCAGTAGTTTGCCGTACTTGATTTCCTTTTCTGCTGTTAACGATCCAACTAAAATGGGCACAATTGTAAACTGGCCTTTTTTGCTGCAGACAGAGAAAGAGAAAGTATTTTATGCCACATAATGGTTGCTTGACTGTGGACTTTTCTTGTAACTGCTCACAAAAGGCATATCATACATGTACATACAACCAAACTTGTAGGATAAGAAAGTCTGGTATTATTTTATAAACAACTCACTTTTTCTCTTATACAATAGGGGAGTTTGTTCATTTGTGGTCTTTCACACACCAGCAGGATTGCATTTTAGGGGATCATTTCCAGTGACTTCAGAGCAGAATCACACCGTACCCCTAATGATGACTACTGTATCTGGCTTTCATAGAATTTGTATGGCAGCCCAATTCCAATAAGGCAAAAACGGGCATTGAAAGTATGTTTTGTAGATTTACTATTAATGTTATCTTTGCTGACATATTATATTATTTTATTTTTATTGCTATTTAATATTATTTCTTAAGATGGCGACACCACCAGTAGACCATAAAGACTAAAGTATTTGTCTCACAATAAAAAGCCTTGACCATGGCTGAGATGGTTTGAGATCTGTTTGTACTGCCAATCCTGTGCCTAGTTTCCTCTTGTGAACTCATACAATCCCAAATGTTTAAATTTACTTGAAACTGAGTAGTTGACATTTTTAGAACATATTTATGACAACTCCTCTTATCACATGAAGGAGACATATACTCTAAAGTGTTCTAGTCAAAACTGTAGAATGGCACTTATACCTCTCCATGACTTTAGCAATATATGGAAGATGCATTTCTATACTGTGTTCTTCCTCATCAGTTTTCTTGCTCATCCTTTCAAATTCACCAGTGGCCATGAGTTCATTATTTACTATGGAAAGAGATGACATGTTACAGGTCAGTTTCCATCACACATCTCTTCTCTCTTACACATGCCTGACAGATGTCATGAAGAGCTCTGGGAACGTTTCTCACTATCACCCATGCCGCAGAGACGTCAATGTTTTGATTTGTTATGTGTGCGACTTATCAAGCACCAAAAGAACGAGTTTTAGGAAGTCTGGGGGCATGCCCCCTCCCCCCTCCCAGAAAATTTTCAAAAAAGTGGAAGGCAAAGAATGCTCTCTGGTGCATTTTCAGTGGCTAAATGCAGTCAAAGCACACAAGAAATTTACCTTTTCAATTATGGGGTGTTTTTTGTGAACTTTATTTGGCATTTGCCGGCAGATCTTTAATACGAAAAGTAAACAAATATTTACTTGATTTGATCTTTATTACTGGATGCATCAGATTTGCTCAGCAGTGCTTGAGAGTGTGAAATAACTCACAAATGCATGAGTCGCAAGCCTAATGCATGAAAAACAAATTTACTAATTATTATAAGATTACAGTGTTGGTGAATGGCTATATATAATTAAATCTATTACAACTGACATTGTCTGACATTTCAGTTTAGCTAAAAATCCTTCCTTGCGGTAGAATAATAAAAAGTTACTGCAGTGTATATACATTTAACATGAATTGATGATAGCAGGTACTGGTCAGTATTGGCTGAAACAAATCCACGTTCTATCACTGACAATGACTATAAGTCTAGATATATTTGTACAACCAGGCTGCAGAATAATGTACACATTGACATCCAAATACTTAGTCCCAAGCCATATGCAACAAAACTTACCAGTGTTATCAACTAATAGGTTATAAAAAGGTGTATTGTAGACTGCCAGCCCAGTTAGAGCACAGCCAGGAATGTGAACATGATGAGATGGACCAAGTATAAATATCCTCTTGCTGCAAGAAACAATACATAAATGATAATTTTAACATTTACTGCACATTCCTCGTACCAGCCAGGGGTTTCGAAATCAAGACCTGTATTAATCAGTACTGAAGAGAAAGCAAAACTCGCAGACAGCTAATTTAGCCAGTTCATACTAGGCCTGAAGTTACTTGCTTATTTGCTTGTTCTACCAGCATAATTATTATGAAAATGTTATATGGAAGACGATGAAACAATATTTATGAAGAATTTTAAATCTCAAAATCTTTGGAGAGTATTCCTATTGTGCTTTTTTCATATTCAATTTATCCTTTAGAAAACAAGTTTTTGTGTATTGCTTCAACCCATATTGATAATGCGATGATTTGAGAGCCTTGACAGGTTTTGCAACCTAACTGACAAAGGTTGCTGAATGTATACCATTTGACATTCTCATGTGAGCAGTCAGGTTCTCTCCCTTTTTATCATAAGAATCTTCATCTACCATTAAAATAAAAAGTTTTTATGGTAGTCTGCAAACAGTCCATGTTACCAGGCTTCCCTCAAGTTCTCATTCAAATCAGTGACATCACAGGCTATAACCTGTGCATACCAAACATTATCCTCTGCAATGGAGTTTTAACTTCAGCCACAGGTTCTTCACTTCTGTTACAACCCCTTTCTTAATTGTACAGTCTGTGACTTTGTCAGTTCTTGGTGGTTTAGTGTTCGGTTGCCGTGGATTTTTAGTTTTGTCATAATAATGATAGAACATTGTGCCATAGGCTTTATAGAACTTTATGCCATATGGCTTGGATATTCTTATTGAATATTGTGCCATAACTTTGTCAGTTGTGTCTAACAATAACGTTCAATCACATACAATATATGTCTTATCATTAAAAATGAAGCTATTTCTTAACATACTGTACATAGGAGTAGTTCAACTTAGTTTTTCAATATACTGTATCATGATCAAAATCAATTATAGTGAAAGTTAAGTCACAACTGTGTACCAAAATATCTTCTGCAATAGAACATTACATAGTTGTTGAATGGTGGCATTCTGTGGAAGATGGAAATTATTTTGTTTACCCGAGGGAACTAAATAATTATGTTTCATGAGGCCAATTAAAGGCCGAGGGAAACATTTTTCCCGAGGGTAAACCAAACTCATGTTCCACAGAGAAACCAGGAAACAATGTTTTTGTTATAAATATCGCAATTTATAATATTTAAATGATAAATCCTAATTCGGATTGAAAAAATCTCTAGCTATGGAACATGTTGAACATTTGTGTCTGGAAACAAATAATACTGATTAGCTCATTTAACCAATCACAATGCTGAATTCATCTGCATACTATTTGAACAACATAATATATTTTTCTAAAGCCTTTGTAATAAAATGTTCATAGTATACAAAATTATATGCACAGCAAAACCTGTCTATTTCTAATTTATAAACATAAGTTGATATGATATGATAACATTTCTATTTAGAATGCAACGTTTGTTCAACTTTTTTTAAAGAAATATTTTCAATAAAAGATTGTAGGATCTGTCTCTCTGGGAGAATTGTATCACTTACACTTTGACAGGATCGACTTGTCGATATGCGTGGGCTGCACACGCACCGCAGTAACTGTATCCCGCGTGCCTTGGAAAGAGCAACAGTAATGTTACATCAGAACCTAATTGTCAACCAAATGTCAAATGAGTAACCCCAAACTATAATCTTCAAGAGATATAAAATGAACGATTATCGCAACTGTACACATATATATTATCTGGGTTCTCGTTTATAGCTTGTTCACAGACTTCAACAGATTTTATACAAACTTAACACTGAAATGTTTTTAAAATGCTCCTAATGGTGGTTTGTACACCTAAGGCGGTGCGAAGCCCAACAAAAAAATATTATAAATCACTTCCATTGGCCACAGTATTTTAAAAATGTCATTATGATTATTGGACTCACGGAGCAATGATCGCTTTGACCGGTCGATGAGTTGGGTTCGTCTTCGATAACCATCCTTCCAGTTGTCCATTAAGTTCACGGGCTTTTAAAAGAGTGAAAGATAAGTTTAGGATAAATAGCCATGCCACATAAAAAAGCAGATTTCTGGGACAGAACTTCAAAAGAACTGACTCGGTGACTGTTTGTCAGGGTGGACATTCAATCTACACAAAAAGATAGTCTAAAGAAGCTCCATCGAGTTCATATCGCAACACCCTTACCGCTGTCCGTGTACCAGCTCCCAGCATGAACAGCCCGTCGAGAAGACATAGAACTTGATCTGAAGAGACTAAACGGAAAAAAATTGAACAGATCCAAGGTGATTCAAACAAAAAATTCCACTTTGAACACAAAACAATCCCTTTGATATCTGACGTTCAGAAAATATTTTATTTTGTCAGTGTTGAGCCTAGGGCGAGTATGCGTAGTTTGTGCTAGGCATGCTTTAGTTCGAAATACCGCTGGCTTGATGGACATTTTAATTTATATGGTAAATTAAAAAGAGGGGTAGAGGGTGCGGGCGGTTTATAAGTAGTCACAGAGTCGCCATAGACGACAACCGTTAATCGTTTCAGTTCAAAAAGCAACTTGGGTGAATTTTCGACACTTCAACTATTCAGTTGATGGCCGGCTCATGGCTATTTCATTGATTGTTTTCCGTGACAATAAATTTCTAAAAAAAGTTGCAATGAGATAATTCTCTAAAATAAAACCCTACAACTCATACCCCGTTTGGAAGCACACATCCGTATAGCCAATGTAGGGGAGTACCCCCCCCCCGGGGGGTTTCAGAGACTTATTGTAATTAAATAGGTAAAAAAGTGAGTGGGACAATTGTTTTATGAAATGCCAAGACCAATTTTATTTATTTTTAATAATACAGTAATAATAATAATATAATATAATAATAATGCTTTATTTATATAGCGCTATTTCCATGTGCTCAATAGCGCTTTACAATCTATCTTTAAAAAATAGGAAGATAATAACTACATCGCGTGTCAAAATATAAATATGATGATAATAATTATAATTAACTACTTACAAACTGTATTATATAAAAAATGAGATGGGAATAAAAAATGACTAGATATCTATCTTAACATTACCTACTATATGTACAATCTCTAACTGGTAAAAAAATGTTTTTAAAATAGATGGGTTTTCAAATTACTTTTAAAAGTGGGTAAGGTTACGCTATAACGGACTGAGTCTGGTAACGAGTTCCATAGGGTTGGTGCGGCATATGAGAAAGATCGCTGGCCATAGTTGACTAAATTAGCTCTAGGCTTACTGAGTAGTCGTTTGGAAGATGATCGCAAGTTCCTTGTTGGTATATATGGTTGGAGTAGATCTCTTATATAGGTATATATAATTTATATTTAAATATAAATTGCATAAAGTATTGGCTTTATGTGTAGACTGATCCACACTTTGAAAATTTAATACTTTGAAGCCCCATCTCTGTATTGCATGCATACAAGCCTCACCCTCTATTAAACTCCCTCGCTCTAATAAATCCTTCCTGCCATCAAGCCCCATCCTGCTGTTAAGCCCCATCCTCTTTCACTTGAAGGCCCATCTCTCTATTAAGCCCCCTCCCTCTATTAAGCCCTCCCTGTTTATCCCCTTTCTATTAAGCCCCACCCTCTATAAAGTTCCCCCCCTGCTCTTAAGCCCCTCCCTCTGAAAAAACCCTTCCTCTATTAAGCCCCACCTTCTTTTAAGCCCCCTTCCTCAAATATACTCCTGGGGCACAATAGAGGAAATACAGGGTATATTGTAAAGTGAAAGACACAGTGAACTGGAATTGGGAGAAAGAAGGATGCAGAAAATTATATCTTCCATTAACTTGTATGCACATCAGATATTAACCATGATCCAAGCCAGGTACTGTTTGAGAAATGCACATTCCACAGCAGTGACAACAAACAGTGCAACACACTCATACCAAAGATGTTTGCCCACACAACATGCCAGGTGCACATGCAGCTTTCAGCGCATGCTAGCAGGACAGATGTGAGGAAAGACTTGGATGATGCAAGGGAAATGGACAGGTATGAAGGAAATAGCATCAGATCAATTGATGGTAATAAAAAAGATGGCGGCTGTACATTTACCCACAATACCTTGCGAACCTAACACAATGAATAGACGCATAGAAAGCCATATAATTTTGCGAAATTCATCCCTGTACAAAAAAGATTGTGAATGCTAGGTTTGAAGTTATTAAGACTTTTCAGTGCATTTTTATGAGCGTTTTTAGGGTTTTCGTGCGCTAAGAATTATGGGTAAATGTACCAGTTGCCATCTTTTTTATTATGGTCAATTGCAGTTGGCGAAACATATCTGTTTGAAGGGCACTTTGTCATACTGCCCATGGACAGAGACATTTATATTTTATTATTATTTTTTATTATTAGGCCATTGGTCTATTCTCATGACATTGTGATTGTATCAGGGAATTTAAAAGCACCCACACAGTTGTCAGTAAGAGTAGGCTAATGATAATAATAATAATAATATAATTATATACCGTATTTTGCCGTGTATAAGTCGACCCCTTAACACCGAAAAATGACCTCAAAAAATGGCACTCGACTTATACA
>JANVCJ010078954.1:0-11508 GCA_026413505.1 Epizoanthus ramosus | reverse complement strand
GCCTGCAGGGATTTATAGTTTTCAACTGAAAGCAATTTTGAGGGGCCTATTTCTGTATGGGATTATTATTGTGTTTATTATATATAGTGTTGAGTGGGCTTTATTTTTTAATTTCCTCACATGTGATTGGTTTATTAACCAATCTATTATTCATTAATTGGACACTATCCAATAACAACTTTTGTTATCGGACACTTGAATGAACCAATCACAACCTGAGTTATGGGCTAACTGTCCAATCACAAGTCAGATAATAATCACTATGACAACAACAACTTACTACTCAGAAACTGTGACCAAGCTAAAATGGAGAAATTTTGCTCATACAGTAGCAATTATTTCCTTGACAGAGACTTGAACTCAATATTTTCTTTTTTCGGAAATTGTAATTTTTATAATAAATTGGTCATACGATTTCGTGTCGTCCAATTCTGTCTGTAATCATACTCGTGATAAACAAATCAGACTTGTGATAAACAAATCAGATTCACGCTGCGCGCTCGTCCAATTTTATCACTCGTATGACTACAGACAGAATTGAACTCCACTCAGTCCTGTTACCATTACAAATTGTACCTTACATATCTCCACACACTTGAATAGAACAACACTCTTTCTCTAAACAATAGCATCTCTACCCTGCGAGCAGAGACCTCTCATGTTCCAATTACGAAACTTTTTTCGTGGATACATGAGAGTCTCTGCTCGTTGGGTATAGCGTCCCCAACCACAGTAACGATTGAAGAAATTTCTGGATGCCCAGTCCACTGCAGTCATCTACAAAATTCACGAAAGCAGTGCAAATCTGAAAATGATTTCACTTACATGTATTCTAAGATTATTTAATTACAAGAAAAACAGCCCTGCGCGAAATAACGAAAGGATAATCTCAAAACATACCTCGACAGCTGCACTAATAACTAGTCTGCTAATTTTTGCTCTGACGAAGGGTTAGCGCTCGAAACGCCAGCTGAGATCTTTCACCCTCACGGCGACGTAGAAAACCTAGTTTTTTTAAAACTAGTCTACCAGAGTCTATTAATTCAGGCCCTTGACATCGGGCTCCGACAAAGTCGAACTCGGGTTTTCGACTTCGTCTGAGCTTGACGTCAAGGGTCTGCATTAGCAGACTAAAAAATGACTAATACTCGTCATTGGTTTAGGTATTCCCAAGAAAACCGTAATTGAAATCGGAAAAAATAATCATGATCAAGTTCCGCAAAAACTTAATTCTGTTCGGTAGGATATGGTTTTTTGGTCACACAATTACTCACTCAAGCGTTCAGCAGTTTCCAATTTCTCGTTCTTAAGACGAGATGTTAATTCATCGATTCTTTCTTCAGTATCCAGACGGAGGTTCAACTATTTGTTACGAAGGCAGGAAAAGCAAAGTCGCTATTTATTGGATTACAAAAACACTTGGTTTCTATACCAAACTATTTAAAATTCCCTTTATCTATCAGTTGTTTCATGTATTGGCGCATGTATATATGTTAAGCTGCACTTTGACTGTCCGGAGTTTTGTCAAAATATTCTAATTGCAGTAGTTTTCTTAAGACCGTCGAGCGGATGATGGCGGACTGGGACGGGGAGAGTCGAGAAAAAAATGCGAGGGCCTTGCCTCGGCCCAGGTTTCGCACGCCTGCTCGTCCACCACTATCCGGCTCTTTTCGGTACCGCTCGACGATCTCGAGGTAAAATAGGGACCACTCGTAGGCTATATTTGTAGGTATGACTTCATTATACTTCCAAGTCATGTTCTCTATATAATAATTAAACCAAACGTCAATAGAAAACAAATCATATTTTAGATCATGAAACCTACGTGATGCAGCAATCAATTACACTGACCAACTTTCATCACGAGTGCCGCCAGCTTATAACGGAATCTATTCGAGTGTTTGACAACAATTCTCCCATTCACCCCTTGACACTCTCAGTCCATAGTTCCGTCACACTGCTGAAGATAGTTTTCCGATCTCGTACATCGGTAAAAATGAACACGAGTTCATGGGTGAGGGCAGCTAACAGGTAATCACGACTGGCTACGAAATAATCGTGGCTACGTTACCTTTATCGAAGAACGTTTGATGTGGGACTGGCGCAGTTCATTCCTTGTGGAACGAAGATCATTTTCCACAGAATTCAGGCGTTCCTTGAGCACTCTTACTTTGACATCTCGTTGGTTTCTGTCCATCTCTGAATTTTCCAGTTTCTTTTCAGCCTCTTCTGCTAGTTGCGAATAACGAGCAGTTTCCAATTTCTCGTTCTTAAGACGAGATGTTAATTCATCGATTCGTTCTTCAGTATCTAGACGGCGCTTGTCGGCCATTTGGTGTTCCACATCTAGTTCTTTCCTCAACTGGGTTAGTTCGTGTGTGCAAGTGTGTAGTCTAGTGGTTACAGCTTGGCTAGATTTCATTACTTCCGCCTTTTCCTTCTCCACCTCTTCAAGTTGCTTTCTTGCTGCCAGAATACAGCAATCAGCTTCTGCGCTCAGGGTCTTACTCAGCTGTTTCTGCTTTTGTAATTGCTCTCGTAAACCAACAATTTCTTCCGTTGAGTTTTCTTCCAATATTTTTGTCTTCTGACGTTCCTCTTGTAGTTCGTTGTCCATACGACGAAACTTTTCTTCATACTCCTCTGTAATGCTGGAAACTCGGCTGCAGTTTTTCTCCAGTTCTTCTTCAAGTAGTGCAATTTGCTCTTGATTGCGGCTAATTAATGTTTTCGCTTCTCTAAGCTCTTCTTTCAGTGATCCATTCTCTGTATTCAGCACTACAACAGTCTTCTTTTCATCCAGCAGTGCTTCACTGAGCTCTTGTATCTTTGTTTCAGAACTTGCTGCAGCATTCTTGCTTTCCTGAACAGAAATCTGAACTTCGTCAGCCCTCTTTCTGGTAGATTCGTATTCGCGCTGTAGCTCCTGTTTCTCGTCTTTTTCAATTTGCAAGCTGGCAGTCAGCTCCTCAATGGAAACATTCGCAATCTTCAATGCATTCTTTAATTTTGTAACCTCTTTTTCTGCCTCCTTTAAGAGATCGGTCAAGTTGCCTCTCTCCTTTTCAATTTCTGTTAAACTCGTTTCACTCATTTTCTTCACGAACATCATACATTCCTGCAACGCACCATCTTGCAGTTCATACACTTCAAGCACTCCGTCATCAACAATTGTCATTTCTTTGTTATTTGCCGCCATGTTGATATAATATTACGATATATCACGGTCTGGTTATCTGCAATAGTTTATCCACATCTGCGTAACTCTTTTATTGCGTCATAACGAGCTCGCGCATCGCATCTTAACGTCTCCTTAGGCGCGCGGATGACTTAGCATTTGATTCAAAACGTTAATTTATAATTAACTGCTAATTTGCAACTTAGTTATTGACGAGTCTTTCGGGTCAGACAAACATGGCACTACCGTATTTAATGGTAAGTTGCCGAACTTCTTATGATTTGACGAAAATTACAACAATGTACAGGCTTTTTCTGTTAATTGAAGCTAATCGGTGTCAGTGCAACACAAGACGTAGTAATGCTCTGGCATTCCTATATGAACGTAGTACGAGTACGGGATTTACGTTGCAATGCCGGCGGATGGCGTTGTGTCGACTCTAACCAGAGTTCTCGTATTGGTGGAAGGTCGAGTACGTTGCTAGAAGTATTTGAATGAATCAGGTTACCCGCATAAACCAACTTACTAGTAACATGTATTGCAATTCTTCCAATTCAGGGTATCCAATTAAACACCCCCAGTTAATCTCTTCAGTTCTACAGTGGCAAGCACGTATAGCAGAAAGAGCAAACTGATGATACCCTTCTCGAGGATAAATCAACTGCAAGTTGGTGTGTTATGTCTTTCGCCCTGAAAGTGGAAGGGGACACTAACGATACCGTTGAACAAGTTTTCAGTTTTGACATTTCGTTGATGTCATCATGCCCAGCCAGGATCAGACTAAGCATGCGGAGGAACGTTTGTCAATAAGAAATATTGTATTGAAAACGAATATATTTCGGTATTACTTCTAGTCTAGATTCAATTTGCTTTTCCTGAAAAGGGGCCAGAACTTAACTGTATTATTTAGTTTCCTGTATAATCTAATCCACCTCTTACTCGATCTGTTTACGCTTAGCTTTAACAAGTTCAAACGAACAAATAATAGAACTCGTTCTACCACAATAAACACAAATACACAAAGGCTTCAGTAAAATTCTTGTTTTAATATGTCCCAGTTTCTATCAAGGACCTGTACGATATACTGTTCACATATTTTAACTGTAATAAATACAATCGATATTACTTCTTCCCTAACATAACCTCATTTTCCCCTGATGGCCACATTCTTCATACAGAGTTTGCAAGTGGCACTGCCGCCTTCCTAATGAACACATAAAACGTGCTCAATTACCCATGATGCAATTGACCATAATAAAAAAGATGGCGGCTGTACATTTAACCACAATACTTTGCGAACCTAACACAACCAATAGGCACACAGAAAACCATATATTTTTTGCGAAATTCGTCCCTGTACTAAAAACATTGCAAATGTTAGGTTTGAAGTTTTTCGGACCTTTCAGTGCATTTTATGAGTGCTTTAGGGTTTTCATGCGCTAAGAATTATGGGTAAATGTACCAGTCGCCATCTTTTTATTATGGTCAATTCCCTCTCACTTTAAAAGCTTTATTCTTTGTTAATACCATAATTATTGGAGGGAACTGGTTATGAAACTTGACGAGTTCTTTGTTATATGTTTTTGTTCTCAATATCCTTTGTTTGCTGGCCTTGACCCTGCACAACACACAAAAGGTTTTGAAATGCAAATGAACGTCTATCCAATAGAAACATTTGGACTCACACGTAAAACAAAACAATGTGCAGCGTCACGGTTCATTCAACATAAAACAAAGCAGCTTGAACATCGTTTTTGAAGTTTGCTGAGTTTTATAACCAATTAGTTCTAACAACTATGTCTGTACACGTCAAAATGTGTGTACTTGGCTATGATGAGCCCTCAGACTGTTGGGACAGCGGAATCTACGCCTCTTGCCGACTGGACGAGAGATAACACCTCTGAGTAAGCTGGGCACGAACTTGTCGGGTCGAGGCCGAGGTCTGTTAACTGCAATAAACAACCAAGTGCAGGTGTTAAACCAAAAATATCGATATGTCTGGCTAACCGGGATTAATTCAACCACATAACATGTTTAGTGAAGTGTAATTAAGAAAAAAACAGCTGCACAAAAAGTAAATGAGATCACTTACTATTTTTCCAAAGTCTGTCACATCCAACGAGAATTGCAGCCGAATTTTGTCATCATCACTCATTGCAGTAGTAGTGTCCAGTGATGAGCTTGTCCCCGTCTGACCCCCCTGATTTACCGCAGACTTCCGCGAGCGCTTGAGACGTAACAAACTGTCCTCTGTCTTCTTAATTGAAGTAAGAACGTCCGTGGTGATTGAGCTGTATCTGATGTACAAATATGAACAAACATGTTCCCGTTAGTATCTTAGAATCACTATAACTGACCATATATTACTATCATTAACCATAAACACCATTTCCAGCAAATTATTTCTTCTGCTCCTTAGAAGTATTAAAGTAAGTGTTTTTTAAAACACTGGATTGAAAATTGAAAGTGTTTTTTTAAAAAACTGGATTGAAATTTTAGCTCTCTTTAATCGAAAATATCCTTATACCGATACTAATTACTGTCTGGGTATTTCTGTTGTTTACTGATCAACGAGCTACGTTCATACTGTGACTTAGTACTTGCCCAGGGTACTTGCCTGATAAATAATGCTTGGAGTATGTGAGTGGCCCAATTTCGCTGTTGTTGTTCACTGACCAATGAGCTGTGTTCATTCAGGAAATCTAGCAGTGGTTTGGTTGCAGCGTTTACAAACGATGATGCTTTTGATGGCGGCTGAAAATATTAACGGTACATTAATTTGTTGTCCTAATGATCGCTTTTTAAGAAAATGTGGGTGTTAATATTGGCTAAAACTTCAGTGGCTGAAACTTTAAATTGTAAAAGACAAAGCACCTTCTAATGTGAAGTCATAAGCAGTGGCAGTGTCTGGAATTGTTTTCGGTGACTAAGGTAATGTAGGTAAATTGTTGTAACTGAACAGATATAGAAATAGATAAACGTATTCGTAACATTGGTTTTGACATATTTCGCCAGGTAAAAAATATCATATAAAATGGTAAAATTTTCAGTGAAATGTCATAAAAAAGAAACGTTTCCAACCATAAAGGTCATCTTCAGGTAATAAAATGACCTTTATGGCTGAAAACGTTTGTTTTTAAGACATTTCAAAATTTTACCATTTTATATGGTATTATTCGTAACAGTAAAACGGACAAACAAGTAAAGTACTTTGTTTTACAAGAAGCCTTTTTTCAGCACCGAATCACCTATAAAGACGCTGATATTAACAAGGTCTTGTGAGGTAGAGCTCTGAGACATACCACAACATCTGGATTACTACTCGAATCTAGACGTGTGTGGGTTCTTTTAAGTCAACGTATTGCACTGGTCGAGAGGCTAGATCAACAGCTCAACGTCCCTGTCCACCGCGGGATGGGGTGGGGAAAGAAATTCATGCCAATCCAACCCTCAGGGAAGGCCGGGATTGAACCTGGAATCTTCAGTTGGCAGTTGGTGATCTAACTGACTGAGCCAACCATGCTCAAACAGCATAGGAGAGAGGAAAGAAATCTACAACAACAACAACAACAACAACATCATCAACAACAACATTTGCACATATATAAAAAATGGTTTCGTTGCAGCAACAAGAACGAGAGCAAGAGCTAGAACGAGCACAGACAAAGCGGCCAAGAATGCGGTTCACCTCTTTGTTAGTTCGGCGATACAATCGTGGAATGTTCTTTGCAGCATCGAGGGCCTGTATTGACCTCCCTGCTACCTGTTGGATTATCTTGTTGTTGAACTCTGGAATAAGCTCTCGGATCCTTTCACAAGCCTCCTGCAATGCATCTGATGAACAGATATTACGTCAATCGGGAAGTCTTGCCAATATTATATCCACATGTACACACACAAAAATGCACTCACTTGCACGCACATAGACAACACACCATTTGATATCACTTTCAGAAATTATATATTATTTTAAAAGTCTTCTCATTTAATTTCAAGTGTCTTTGAATTAGGAAAATGAACAACAATGACAACAACAGTGACAGCAACAGCAACGCGCAACAGCAACAGCAACAATAATAGCAATGTTAACAACCACAACCACAACACAACGGCAACAACAACAACAACAACACAATGGCAACGGCAACAACAACGATATTGGTAACGATAATGATAATGATAATAATCAACATGTCTTTCTTGCCAAGTCCCTACTGCTCTTCCTGGAGTAAGCCGACAAGCTGGTACAACACAACACAAAAATGCCATTGGCATGAAGTATAAAACTGATGATGTGCATATAGAGCTTGTATTGACTGAGTACCACTTGCTCATAATGAATTTCTTAATCAATTAGGTATAATAGTTTACTTCTTAATATCGTCTGCCCTCTTCAAACATTGAAAATATATTTTCTGGCTTTCACTGAACATTCATAGTAGTGTTTACTTGTCTGACATGAACCTAAATACGGAACTTCATCATCACTGGTGTGATGATGTGCAAGAGGGTCAGGGTAACAGTCAACAATTAGTATCAAAGTATCAAGGATTGAGATCTTTAATCTTTAATCAATGATAATTGCCAGCCAGTATAATAACTATTATCCAGGTAATGGTAGGCAGAGGTGTTTTACAGAAGGTATGTGAAAGTTAATGCAAATAATTTCTAAAAATTAAAAGAAAACATATCAAGCAGCAATACAAATTTAAGTTAATACAGATAATGTTTAGAAATTAACAGAGAACATACATGTACATGTATTGAGCAGCAATACAAAATTGAGATACTGAATCAAATATTTATAGCTGAGGAACTAAGGCCTAGAAATGACTCCAAGGCAAACAGTGTAAACGACTCAATACCCAATGTCCTGATATATTAATCAAAGTTTTCAGTTCACATGACCTTGATTATAGTATAAAGAAAAATACAAACACACAACTACGTCTGATCACACGCATGCATACTAACCAGATAGTAACTCCATGTCTTGCACTTCATTCAAGTCCAGCTGAGGTAAAATTGTTTTTCTGAAGAAGTCAGTGATCTGGAATGAAAATAAAATATTCCATTTTGTCAAACAAATTGCCTGTCTGCACGTGATCTAGCTATTCCTCAAGAAAGTAAGTACGTTTAGCTAGAATAGTCTATGGAAGCATACAGTCTCCCTTACAAGTGTCATCAGAAAAATCAATACTTTACAGACACAGACAGTAGATACATGTACTTAATTTACTGTATATCAGACGGATTGAGTAACACTCATGATGTGACAAAATGTTTGTATTATATATGGAAAATGTACTGGTGAAAATAGAAAACTCTCCCAGTCACTTCTTAGATAATTACCCTATCAAACACCCACTGCCCCCCTCCCCACTGAACGAAACACTGAATCCCTCCACAAGAGAAAGTCCTGACTAGGGACCTGTATCTCGTGTTACTGGATTTGGGAAAGATTGCATGACCGTGTGACAATACTGCCACTTTATCATGGTTGTGTTCAGTGTTCTCAATTCATTAAAGAAGCAGTGTTAAGGCTGTTCTATCGTAACAGTCGATAAATGTGACATCACACCCAGGAGAGAACACAAATTGTGTCAAATCCCTGCCCATTAAATGCACATCCCCCCCTGGGCCAAACATTGATAGGTGCATTATGGGTATCATTGCTGCACTTGTACCCAGTCTACTGACCTTGTCTAGGAAGTCATTGGTGTCCACTAAGGTATGCACCAGGCCTGTTGTGGTCACAAGAGGTGGGGTTGTGATAGGGGCCTGGGTCTGACCAGGGACTGTCTGAGTGTGTGGTACACTAGCAGTACCAGTGTCACTGGCTGTGATGTTCTGCTGAAAGGATTGAAAAACCACTTAAGCTTTTAGTCTTTTACATTTGGCATGAAAGGGGAAAGGTCTTAGGCAGCACACATCATACTCAATTTTGCTACTCCCTGCCCCCTAATGCCCCCCTCTAAAAGTGTACACAAAAATGTTGATGTGCAACACGCTGGAAACAGTATGGTAGGGCTTTACAATAATTATGATTCATTGAATAGATCAATTGTGTCATATCACGTGGGGTCACAGACTTGGCCTTGTAGCACTTGTACAACTTGTAGCACTTGTACAACTTGTAGCCAGCTTCTGTCTGAAAACATGACAATGTTCTTGAGTAAACATAAATGAATTGATGTTGATCAAAAACTTGGAAGTATCTTTAACTGACAAACATCCATTATCCTTATTATTATATGAACTCAAAATGTTCTTATTTATTCCTGCGGACAATATATATAAATATTCATTAATCTGCACCCTTGACCTACAGTACATCTCACCGTGGTCTCTTCTCTCTTTAGCTCCTCAGCCAACCAGCATGTGAAACGAGATAATAACTGCAGTTACAAAGAAGATATCATTAGCCCATATTCACTTCAGAAGTTATTTACAACACCAAGTTATTGCAGGCATTCTTGTCTCCTTTCATTGGATGTCACTGAGAATTCTCTGAGTGGTTTCTTCTTGTTCCCAGCATCTTTGGGGTCTCGGGTAAGTCACAAGTATTGGCTCAGTGATAGAACAATGACTCTTCTTCCCTAGCCTGTGAACAGGCTCTTCTGTCTTTTGTAATGAGGGGTAGGGTAATGAGGAAACAGTTGCCAACAAATGTGGGATGCAAGTTCATGTGTTTGCTTTCGTTTGGCTCATTCTTATATAATAAATAATATAGAATCTGCACAATATAAATTCAGTAAAGTTAAGTTAAGTGGGAGTCTAATGTTGGGAGTAGGTGTATAGCTTTATCACATTTTCAAAAATCTGTCTGGCTCACTCAGCTTTGGCTGAGCAAATACAACGTAAGACAGAATATCAGCATGTTAGAAGAGATTGAGTAGCACTAATCAGAAGACACATTTTGAACAGCTCGGACAAGTGTGCAACCCAAGTACTAATTCTAAATTCTACTGTTTCTGAGCTGGTGTAATGACAGGGTGTGAATAAAGGGCTTGTTTTGGCCTACAAATAATTTGTATCCTTTAAACATTTTGGCATACAAATCTCAATATTTGACCTACTTTTCATCACTCATAGGCATCTAATTTGCACCCTGAATGATTGTGTATGCTTGTACAGTAGATCACATGTATGGATCTTATATATACTGTGCAGCTTCTAGTCAGTTGAAACATTGAGAAAGGCTCGGCAAGCATCTCCAAAAGTATACCCAAACATCAACCAGACACTAAACTTTAACACAAGTATACTAATCCCTATTCTAACTCTCTAGGGTGTGAGGTACACTGTGTGCATTCTCACACTGATTATATGCTGGGAGTGCAGTCAGTACCTGCAAGGTTAGTTTCCAAAATCGATGACACAATGGTGAGAGGTATACTCCCTGCTGCCAGCACCTGTCCACAGCCCAGAACAGAACTGATACTGCTAGAGTATGGAAGTGGCCACTGGAATCCCCGAATGGCTCTCCACCTGAAACAACACAAGTGGGAGAAACAGACCATGAGTCAAGTAACCACAGGCAACTCACGGCTCTTCACTTGATACAACACAAGTTACAGAAATAGTCCATCACTACAGGCAACCCATGGCTCTTCACTTGATACAACACATGGAATAGAAACAGTCCATGATCCAAGTCACCATGGTATGTACATGTCAGCATTGCAAGAGCTATCGACCTAACAGGACTGTTGCATATGTACATAGCCAGGTCTTTGAAGTGAGTATGTATTTACCATTTTTTTTTACTATTTGATAGAATTTTACCAAGAAACCACGAAACCCTTTTCAGAGGATTTTATAAAGTGATAACCACTTTAGAAAATCCTCTGAAAAGGGTTTCTTGGTATCTAATTCTGTCTGGCATAAAATATATGATATATAATTATATAAGCTGCTAAAATACTATCAAATGGTACATAAAAATAGTAAATACAAACTTGTCAATCATAAGGACATTTATAAGACTTTAACTTGTTTCCTTGAAGCAATCTTTGAGAAGTTTATAGTTCAGTTCATGTTTAAACTATTTCAATGAGCTAGGAGTGCTTAATGTGTTCCTGACTAGCAAATTGTTCCAAACACTTACAAGTTTCTCTGTATGCTAAATTGTTAACAAGAGAGTAATAACTGCAGGTTGCCTGTTCATGAGCACAGATGCAAATAATAGGCAGACAGCCTTACATCAGATACTCTCATATAGCTGGGAAAAGAACACTGAACATCTATTAACCCTATTCGGCCCGGGTTTTTTGAGAGTTCCTGGGCCCGGGGGGGGGGGGGGGGGGCAGAAGAGGCCCGCGGCCGAA
>JANVCJ010078953.1:0-19898 GCA_026413505.1 Epizoanthus ramosus | reverse complement strand
GGGCTGGTAGTATTGGGAAGAGCTGGTAGGATTGATAAGGAGTGGTAAGATTGGGAAGGGCTGGTCGGATTGGGAAGCCATAGTAGGATTGGTAAGGGGTGGTAAGATTGGGAAGGGCTGGTATGATTGGGAAGGGCTGGTAGGATTGCCACTGGGCAATAGTATTGGGAAGGGCTGGTAGTATTGGGAAGAGCTGGTAGGATTGATAAGGAGTGGTAAGATTGGGAAGGGCTAGTAGGATTGGGAAGAGGTGGTAAGATTGGGAAGGGCTGGTAAGATTGGGAAGGGCTGGTAGTATTGGGAAGAGCTGGTAGGATTGATAAGGAGTGGTAAGATTGGGAAGGGCTGGTCGGATTGGGAAGGCATAGTAGGATTGGTAAGGGCTGGTAAGATTGGGAAGGGCTGGTAGGATTAGGAAGGGGTGGTAGGATTGGGACCAGGTGGTAGGATTGGGACAGGGTGGTAATGTTGAAAAGGGGTTGGTAGGATGGACAAGTGGTGGTAGGATTGGGAAGGGGTGGTAGAAATGGCAAAGGGTGGTAGGATTGGGAAGGGGTGGTAGGGCAGCAATTACTAGCACCACAAATGTGTTGATAAATGTACAATCAATGATGGAACTTTCACAAGTCTGAGTACATGTACAAGCTCTAATCCTAAACAATTTGAGGAAAGTAACCTCTCTTGGACAATGTTTGAATATGTCGAAAAATGTTTTGAGCATCCTCTTCAGCTGCCTTACAAGCTTCAGGTTGATATTTGAAATCCAAATCACAAGTTTAACAGACACTGCAATCATACCATAGAGAACTACTGAATACTGTCTTCTGCACAACATAGCATTTAAAGTAAAAATATTATTCGATTTTACTTAATTGATTGTCCAATGCTTGTTGTCACTGCATTGTCATTTCATTGTCAAAGCAGATTTTTACCAATAAAATTTGCACACATTTTTACTCATGTTCAGTACTGGTAGCTTTTTCCCTCTGAATTACACTTACCCTATTGGTTTCTGAGCTGCATGGAATTCTTTGAGAACTTTCTCCACCTGATCATTAACTTTCATGTTGGCTCCATCAACAGCAAATGTGGATCTTCAAAAAAAAGTAAGTTGACTGTAAATATATGAGATTGGGTATTTATTTCTTCTGTGAATGAAAATCCAACACCATTAGATATATTTTTATTATTTAGTAAACTGCAGATTCTGTACTAGAATTCAGTGCTCTACCTTCTAGAGGTACCATATTTTAGTCCACTAGCTCAAGGCTACTAAAATTGGGTTTGGTCAAGAAAAATTTGAGAACCACTAGAAACACTCAGCTAGTTGTGTTAATAAATAAAGAAAAAATTTAGTTGATCACCAAAGAGAAAGGAAAGAAAGAAAGAAAGAATGTTTTCTTTAATTTTACCATCCATAACTCCATCATGGGGGTGGTGATTGGTAAAATTCGAAACTCACCAAGACGCAAGACCAGAGACCGAGACTCTATTCAAGAAAATAATCGAACCCGACATCTCGAACGTATGGCTTCGCTACCAAGCAATGTCTGTTGGCTACAGTTATGTAGTAAATTTTAAATCTCACTAGCCCAAGAACTAGTGTTAGTTAAAAACTTAAGTACGAGCACAGCCACTGAAATTGTTCACTCCAGATATAAGGGGAAGGGACATTTATTTATTTCTATTTTCATGCAATGAAAGGGGATTTGTTTCGGAGAACCATTTATCTAACATTTATAAACTTTGAGGATGTAGTATGAGGAGAGGCTCTTATTAAATTGTATTATAGTTTCACCGCAAAGCTGGCAGTTAGATGACAATTTTGTATTGTAGAGTATCAAATTGCCGAATCTGAACCTACAAATTTTTAGCAGCTCCAAACCCTCCTGGGAAGACTACAGCATCATGTGAAGATGAGGAGAACTGGGTGAGAGGAGCAATCTCGCCGCGGGCAATCCTGGCTGATTCCTCAAGGACATTCCTGCAAAAAGGCATTGAAATCAAAAGCAAAAATTAACATGTAATTATCCAAAGCCTGTCATAGCTGGGGCCTACCAAGGGGATTATGTGACAGGTGACATGTACATTCCAAGGGGTTTGTGTGATGGGTGACATTACAAGGGGATTGTGTGACAGGTGGCATTCCAAGGGGTTTGTGTGATGGGTGACATTCCAAGGGGTTTGTGTGATGGGTGACATTCCAAGAGGTTTATGTGTCAGGTGACATTAAAATTTTTGGGCTGCAAGTACTGGCTGGCACTTGTTTGGCATTTTGAAATGAAACATCATTAATATATCATTTCCACACTATCTTTTATAATCATAGTACAAAACAGTTCTCTTGGCTGCAGTAACAAAGATTTTGAACAACACTTATTATTATTATTATTATTATTATTATTATTATTATTATTATTATTATTATTATCAACAGAGTATGACAACTCTGTTTCATAAATAAATGTTTCAGTTTGTACTAGATCCTGAAGTAGTGGACACAGTTTCAACATGTCTAGCGTGTGCCCATTGGAAATACAGTACACAGTAGAACCACAACCCTAAGGATTTAACATGGGGAGGTGCAAACAAAACTTAGGTTTTCTGAACTGTGTTTACTGCAGTTTGAAAGTAGTTTGAAGGAAAATAATAATAATAATAATCATAATAAAATGGAAAATCTACATTTATTAGTTTAGCTAACACTGAATATTGAAATGAAAACAGAAATCAGTCTAAGTACATCAACTGCAACTGGCTTGTGTCGAACAGTTCAGATAATTTATAGATTGCACTGGAATCGCATGCAATGGAACTAAAGAAAAATAACATAAGGATAGCATGCAGATTCAGAACTTATTATGAATTCATGTTGCCTACTGTAAAGGCCATATCTGACCCAACATTAAACAAAATCAAACAAGACATTAATTATAAGAAATTAATGATATCTCGAGATAATTATTATATTTGTTTATTTGTCATTTCAATTGTGTGAACATTTCAAAAAAGGGAAATTTCATATACAGAGGAAGTTTGTCCAATCACATATAATGTCACCTATAATGCTACTGCTTACTCATATATGTACATGCAGGGCCTGGTTGGGCCATGACGTTCTTTCCAGAAAACACACAATACCTGCTTTGGCCTTCTGCCACTTCTCCCTTCGCATGATTGATAACATGCATCTGAGGAATATCGGGGGCATAGCAACTGACGTCAGCACCAGCTCTGCTCAGGTGAACTAACACTCTGCAAAACAACAGAAACATGTCTACACAGACCGACCACTGAAATACATTTTAATTATCCTCCAGCTCCCCCTCCCCCCATTAAAAAACTCTAGGTTCAACTGAAGGATCAGTGCAACATAAACCACATTATTTCCCCCAAATTCATTAATAGCCCTGATAGAACCCTGCTGGCTGCCCCCAGTTTCTTGTCAATTGTGTGTGAGTATTATATTGTTGTACAATAGCCCTGATAGAACCCTGCTGGCTGCCCCCAGTTTCTTGTCAATTGTGTTTAAGTATTATATTGTTGTACAATAGCCCTGATAGAACCCTGCTGGCTGCCCCCAGTTTCTTGTCAATTGTGTGTAGTATTAGATTGTTGTACAATAGCCCTGATAGAACCCTGCTGGCTGCCCCCAGTTTCTTGTCAATTGTGTGAGTATTATATTGTTGTACAATAGCCCTGATAGAACCCTGCTGGCTGGATTTTTAAGTGATTCTTGTGTGAGCTGGTTCAGAAGTTCATTTTACCTTATGGATAATCATATGATTAAAAAGAAATTTACATGGCCGTTTGAAGATACGGCTTTTATCTTCTTGTGTCGAATCAGTTGCAACACACTCGTTCGCTATGCTCACTTGTGTGTTACTACATTCGACACTTGAAGATAAAAGCTGTATCTTCGCACAGCCATGTAAGATCCTCTATATATCTCCTAATTATATTGCACTCAGAATATGGAATATGACTTTTTTCTTTTCTTTTTCGAACAAACTAACACAGACTGGTACTGGCAAATGAGAAATGGTCTTCTATTAATAATACTGAATAATAATAATGCATTTCTAACTAAGTCCCAAAGCTCTTACATGAGCAATGCTAAACAGAAAACAAGGAAAATTTACATAGTTTACACAGTAAACACGATTAATACTAAAATTACAATAGTTGATAAATTGATTAATAAGTAGTAAAATACAGCTCATATTAAAATTACAAACAATAGAGTGAACTAACTAATATTACTGTCATACATGCAAAAGACTTTTAAAACAGAACCGAAAACAAGACCTCCCCAAAAACATTAAACTCGACTGCAATAATAATCTCTCCCCATGAAAATAACTCCATTGGTTGAGTCTCCCTCTCCCACATGTTCCTACTTACGCAGATGCCTCATGAATTTCACTTCCATCATATACACCACTTCCAGACAGAACCTGAATGTTGAACCATAACATTTTCATAACAAATTCTGCAACATTTTGACATAACAAAATATGACATGTACAGTATATGGAAAAATAATGTTCTTAAATATTTACAAGTTCAACTGAAAAATAAAAATTTATATGATTAAATGTTCCCGAAATTTTTTATACTTTGTATGATTAAGTAATTACCAGTGACAGGTTACATGGGGAAACAATCTTGCTCCCTGACCTACATCTTTAATTATATACCAGAAGGTTATCTACATCAATATTTTAATCACTATCCCCATAAAATTTAAATTGTATATTTTGTTGCCTCTTCTTCAAATCAAATATCGATTTTAAAAAGAAATTAAAAGTTAGGGACTCGCCACTAATTAGAAAGACAAAGTGGTGCAAATTAATTAAAGAATGTTTGCAGCCCTATCAACTCCTTACAAAATATTCATTTTTCATTAAAAAAAATTGATGACTCTGATTTTATAACACCCCCCCCCAAAAAAAATAATGCATGGGATAATATTTTTTAATTAAGCAATATAAAACAGTTGTGAGTGTGACTATAAACTGTGATATAAACACGCCGGCAGTTGTAGAGCACAAGAGAAGTTTAAGTGGAACATGAGGCGAAGCCGAGTGTTTCAATTGCTTCTAGAGTGCTCTACAACTTTTATAAAATAGAAATAAGATGAAGATAAAAAGAGTGACTTTATCCTCTGATATAAACACTCATTTTGCCATCTGTTAGCCAATCAGAGCGTGCATTATATCTACCCTATTTTAATTTTTATAAATTATAGAAACATAAAACACTATTAAATACAATCTTGTTCCCAGAGCCTGCATTCTTTTAGGCCTGTGGCGAGGAATGAAGGGCTCTGGGATAAAGCATGAGCCGGAGCATGTGTAAACTTCTGCTATAGCAGCACACAGACAATCGATATTCCTTGTAAGGTAGTCCACAAATAGCGGACTGGCTGGTGTTTTATTCCAGAGACCTTCATTCCTCGCCGCAGGCCTAAAAGAACACAGGCTCTGGGAACGAGATTGTATTAAATAAGGCTTTATTTTTATAACTCAAAACCACTCAGTTCACCACCACAGAAATCGGCATATTAGTTTTAGATCCAACGTTTATTCTAACTGTAATTGCTGCCGAAGCCAAAGGCGAGGGAGCATACTAATCATTTCAGTGCTTCAGTATGGTATACAATGTGTGGCATACATAAAGTACTGAAAGGGTACACAATGTGCCATATGCCAAAAAAATTGAGATTCATTGCGATCCATCTGGCCGGCCGACGACTGGGCACCACATTACTCCATATATGGAGTTGCATTTGCGGTATTATGGGACACTCATGAATCAAGCGAGGGAAGCCACATGCCACAGCTAGCCAGCTACATGTAGCTTGGTGTGATTCTTGATTGTGATTTTGTGAGAATTACATTGGCACGTTCTATATTTCACGGCTATTTTCCGTTGATTCGCATACATTACGTATGCATATCACAGCTGCGATCGACAAATACCATACACTTACAAAGGGCAGTCAATTGACAAAATTTCCGGACACTGCACACTGTTTGTCATGATCACAATGGTTTAATTTATACTCGAGAGAATACTGATATTGAAGCAAGCAAAGTACTGACAGTTTTTACAATTTCTGTGGTTCAGTACAGACGAGCGATAGGATTACATGTTGTGTTTGTCAGATGTGAAGGAATGTCTGCGTGAATAAAGGGTAAATTTTGGTCTGTACAATGTGAATGTGGTTAATGTTTTGGTTTTATATACACACAATACATTCATAAGCAGCAACTGCTGCTTATGAAGTACATTATTTTTGTTGATTGCTGTTCACTCGGATGTTCACATCGTATACAGATTTATAAACTTCGGTTGATTCAGCTAGCAAATGATACTGAAGAGAACCAAGGTTGATTGCAGAGAAACAAGGCAGAGTTCAGTCAATCAAATCTGTCTTCCTTTGACCTTTGCCTTTGGTGCGGATGTAAGAAGCTTATCATGACAGTGACCAGAAATATATTTACATAAGTTAATAAGTTGATAACCAACTTAGGTTTCGAATGTCAGCATAATCTCGTAATTTGATATAGAATAGAAGTAGTTTTATGGGCGAGTATGCGAGTATGGAAGAGATTTGTATTCAACGAGTTATAAGAAATTACAAAGGAAGAATCACTGTTATTGGAGTCTGAATCACTTGGGGAACAAGGGTAACATATACAGGAAGTCTAATTAGCATGTGCCCTGGTTTCAATAGAGTCCTGTCATCTAGATTAAATAAAATACTGGATAACATTTAGTGATTTACGAAACTGTAATCACATGCACGATTTCAAACGATTTCGTGGCTGCACCACTCGAGGAAAATTAAAAAGTCAGATCTGTTTACGCGTACAATTTTTTAAAATCTCTAATTCAGTAATTGTTTCTCGAACAGAGCGATTTCCTATTCTAAAAGTAAAACGGTATCAAAAAAAACGTATCCAAATTAATTATCAAGTTGACTTTTCCGCGGTAAAATGAACAGCATACACAATAGCCGTTTCTCTCTAAATTGCAGTTTCCGTCTGTTTTTCTAGAGTTTGTAAATGTAAACAAACCGTGGCAAAATTTTTAAAAGCTGGAATCAGTGCCATCTAATGAGTATGCCAAACGTTGTAGTTGGCGGAGAGAGGATGGCTGTAGGCATGGGCACGAGCCAGACCTCTGCCTGCAATGTTTTGTGGGATATGTTGATAAGGAATTTGAAGATTGCGGAGAACGGGCTGAAGAAAAGTTATTTAGAAATTTTAGTTATTTAAAAATTTTATTTGCTTTACCGAAAAATGATGCAAGTATTTGCCAACTACAAGTGTACAAGCACAAACACTACGGGCCAGGTAACATTGACCCTTGATAACTGGGAAACGAAACGTGTGCATGACATAAAGTTGGCCATACAAGAAGCCCTTCATGCGCCTGTTTGCGACCAAATCCTCTACTACCAAGGCAGACTTGTCGAGGACGACTCGTCTCTACTGAAGAACATGTACTTCCGTCAAGGAGACGAAATTGAAGTCAAGTTCAACAGTGACGTTGATTTACCAGTGCTTCATGAACTTTTAAAGGATTTGAAGCAGTTTCGTCTGAGAATATGTACGAATACGGAAGCATTACTGAAGATCACAATCGTAAATCTTGAAAGTGATTCATTCTCTCATCTCGATTACATGGATGTCACTCACGCCCTTGAACTGCTTGCTTTTCGATACTTTGCCCCTTGGAAAAATGCAAAGTCTTTGGCGAACCGCCGCTTTTTTGTTCAAGATAGTGGTCTTGATGCTTTCATGGATATATTTCGGTTTTCATTTAGACAGTACACAGTCGTAGATGGAACCCCAGAATCGGATGGTCATGACCTGACCGTACCAGAACAGGGTCAAAGCCAAAGGTATTTTGTAGAGACGATTTCGCTTGACTGTCCAAAGATTGATGCAAATGCAATGACAATGATAATGCGATGATCGGAAAAGCTAGTGGTTGGCTAAATCTGTTGTTCGAACAATTACGAAAATACAGACAACCAATCAGACGGTCGCGTGACAGATGTAAACCAATCAGAGATGAAACTCATCGCATTGTCACGTCATTGGCGTGTATGCCACAGGAAAAGGGCGCCAGTACTCAACACGAAAAAATATATTGGTCAACACTGCTTTGACAATGCAATGGCAATGAGCTTTGGACAGTCAAGCGAAATCGTCTCCAAACCACATTTGAAGATCAGCTTGTTGTCACGAAGACGACTGATGAATATTTGGGGAACTGATCGGCCTCCAAACCACCGTCGTATACAGCAGTCTATTTAGCGGTTCTGCGCTGCACGCAAGGGTTCTTGGGAAGGATGATGGAATCTGTTTAACATTTAACGTTTAATGGAATTTATAGTGCGGTTCATTTGGTTCATTTGCGCTTTACAAATAGAACTGATAAACATTTCCAAAGATAGATGATTGTTATATTATGTAAAAGTATGACTTTGAATGAGTAGTATAGTAAAACTATATGCATGCAAATGTCTATCTAGCAGCTATCTATTATATCTATACACGCAAGGGTTCTTGGGAAGGATTTCCTCGGTGCGCAACACGTTTTGAAGAGCCTGGGTACGAGGCAGGCTTTTGTTACTTTACCACTCATTTAAGTGCAGCTGCAGCATCCTGAATTAGTGCCCCATAATCCACAGCAGGCGGAAGGTTACCTTGTAACCAGGCCTTGCCCTTCTCAGCAACCATCTCCCACTCGTCGCTACTGGCGGCAAACTTTCCCGCCAAACACATCAGTGCCAGAGCGGTAGCCCAGACGACCGTACCATGTTCAGTATCCATGGAAACTGTGCTGGGGCATACCTAAAAGGTAGGTATAACAAGTTTTATAATTTGATTCATAATTTGATTTGTTTTGCTAGGTTCAGGTATATACTTTGGCTACAAGTAATTATCTTCTCATGTTTACTATACCGATCATCTTCCTAAGCATATTGAAATTTTATAATCTAATTATATACGTTGATGGTACATAAACAACGCTTGTGAAATGCTGCTTCTGCGTGAAAGGCGCTCGCAAAAGATTCCCCTCATTAAAATCGTCCCGATTTCAGTAGGTCTGTAGCTTGGACACTCTACAGTCTGTCTAGCCATTCGGCTAGCTATTGCCCACCTTAATCTGGCAGTGATTTTTTATGAAACGCTATTGCATGCAACCTTTTACTATAACCTATTTTGCTTGCAGTGACTCATCTATTCGTCAAAAAATATTTAGAAGCAATGTGGTGCAATTCTTGTTCTATAGCTGTGTTGCTGTGTAGCCTGCATAGCAAGCGCAAAGGAAAGAAGGGACAGGGAGTGGGAAATTAAAGAAAGGAAGAAAGAAGGAGGACTAGCTCTGTGCTTGCTGCGCAGGCTAGTTTCTATGTAGCTCAGTGCACTCCACATATCGACAACATACCTTAATGAGATCATTCACAGTGCTGGCACACGCTCGCGGCCAGCTTCTCCGTCATCTCCCAAGCACCTGAGGCCAGCTGTAGTGCCACAATATCCATATGTGATGTTCCTTGTGTAGGCGTTGCTTGGCTAGACGGATGAGACACTACTTTACCTGCCTCAGCTTCCTTTAATGTTAGACTGTCCGATAATGCACTGTGTTTAAACCTTGATCCACCAGGAGAGGGTGGCGGAACAGCGGACGCACTTGTGGCAATATCTTCACAAGAAGCAAGCGGAGTGGCACCTTTTTCAAGTGGAAAAACTATCGCTGAATAATCATTTGTACCACCTACAAACCCGCTGAAGGCTCCTACTCTATTTTGCCGAACTGGTCTCGGAATGACTCGCGGCATCATTGCTCCTGAGATAACCTCACGAGTCCCTTCATCCACTGCCACAAATGACGTGTGCTTGGAGATCACATTTGCTGATTGGCTGATGCCAATCACAGCTGCCTTATCAGAATCCTGTAACTCCTGGATGAGGCTTTTAGCTGTGAGCCTGTGAATGGTCAGCTGGCTCTCGTGAAGTCCAGTTGCCATCTTGAAAGTGAGGCTGTGTTTCATGGTTGTCTTTGTGTTCTTGACTGCTAAAGTGGCCTGAAGATTGACAGATGCTTGCGACATCTCTGTTTTGTTATGTCCTTTATCCAGACTGTCAAGCATTGCATACATGATGAGTCTGTCACCACTGAAGACTGGGGGAGGGGTGGATGGGGACTGTTTTGCACACCAGCCCTTGGGCAATTTCCAGGTTATCTTGACATCCGATAATACGGGTTGCAAAGCTTGCTTTAAGCTCTTTACCACCTACATGGAAAAGATGACAAAATATATTTATCAGCAGTAACGCATCCCAATGGCCTCTGGGAAAAGGCTTCTAGGGAGTTGGGGGCTCCCCAGGTATGGGTCCGAGATGCTCATCATAAAACTTGAATCGAAGCCTCAAGCTAGCTCAAGCTTAGCACAGTCTAAAAGAAAGAGTTAACAGTACCGATATCCTAATTTTCTACTACAGGTATTGAAAACACTGTCACAAAACTAAACTGTTCCCAATACATTTTATCCCTAAAATGTACTGTTTAACTACAATAATAACCTTTTATCTTGAGCACTCTATCAAACTCTGCACCTCTCCACCTCTAAACAAGGAATTCCCCCGAGAATCAGTCTTAACCCGGCACAAATGTGAACCCGGGGCAGTCCTTCCAGCAGTACATACTACTTGTGTATTCAAGGCTTGACCTTACAAGGAAGGTGTTGGCCTATACTTTATTTTATTCTTTCAGGATAAGAAGGCAGGTTTCTTGTGATAAAGTCTAGGGTTTTGTTTGCTGTATTTTTCACATTCAGGATGTACAGCTGTAGCTTCCAATAATCTATCTCAGCATTAACTGATCTTTACAGTGCGACTACATAAACTGCAGGGTAATGTAATCCGGGGGGGGGGGTACTCCCATATATTGACTATACGGGTATGTACAGGGTGTTTTTCAAGCCTTTTTGTCAAGAACAGGGAATAGAAAACACGATGTTTAGGTCAGGAACAGGGTGTCAAATGTAAGCGAGTTTAGAATAAACGTTTTACAAAGGGCCCAATTTGAAACAGAAATATAACTTTATATATTTCTCCAGTACACAATAGGAAAGCTGGATCATTGGTGTTCTGTATATTTTGCAATTTGTATGCTACAAAATTTGCCAAGAACAGGGTGTGCTTTTCTTGATTTGAGTCAAGAACAGGGTATCATTTTGGGTCAGGCTTTTGGGGTCCCAGCAGCACACCCCCACCCTATATTTTGGGGACTGTACCCCCCCCCCTCCCCTCCCCGGGAATGTAATTAGAGTTTGTGGTTTTGATTGCGGACAAACCGTGTGGAATCACTCATTCTCATGGGATAGTTTTATGGGTTGTTTCTTTCAGTCGGCCAAATCAAAGTGACCCTTGGTTCTGTAGTCGCACTGTAAGGTCTAATTTGGCTGAAAATCTTACTGACTTGTTAAAAAATATTTAGCTCATTATTGGTTCAAACAATAATTATTATTTCGGATACAGCTGTGTGGCTGAAACACTGCTCGTTATTCCAATGTTTCTTATACGTATACTGGGTGCTTTATTTAACTTCAATAATTCTTAAATATGTACTAAGAAGTTTGTTTAATCCACTTAAGCTCTTCCATGTACATCAACATTTGTCAATATTATATTATTGAATATTTTCACAATTTTTTCTATCAGATATAAAACCATTAATCATTGATGCACACCGTCCTCTTCACATGCCTGTCCAGAGTGCCACACAAAATATAGCTTACATATACTGCCAAGCAGATAAGCAGATAAGGACAAATGCCTTGTTCAAAATTTGCTACACAACAAGACAAAATATCAAGTTGTTTATGTGCATAAAATGCTATATATCTTACAAACACCTAAATCTTCTTGAGAAACAAACCAGTACTGCTGATTCTAAGCTCAGTCCCTTGGATGCAAATCATTTAAAATTCGATCTGTTATGTCTGGCTATAATGGGAGCTATTTTCCTGGAGATCTATAATTATCTCATTTATTACCAATACATTTTGCAGTTGAAATTGTTCCCAATTCAATAACATCAAATTATAATAAAATCAGTTGAGTTCGTAATGTTCTTTATAGAATGTTTCAGCTTCTAAGTGTCTCTGATGCAGCAGCCAAGATCTCTTCACATCCACTGATGTTTGGAGGTAAATTTCTGCTTAACCACACTCTGCCCTTCTCAGCAACCATCTCCCACTCATCTTTCCTTGTGTCAAACTTGTCCATCAGTAATGCCAGTGCCAATGCAGTTGCCCACACCTTCCCATCATGGGTCTTCTTGCTGGGATATGACTGCAGTAAATCTGCTGTGCAACTGTTACATAACTTGGCCAGTTCATCTGTTAGCTCCCAGTAACCTGCTGCCCTCTGCAAGGTGATAACCTTGATGACTGGGTCTACTTCTGGTAAGTGTTTTCTGTGCTCACCAGAACACGATGAGCCCTCTTGTTGTCCCACTGAAACACTAGAAATCATCTCAGGGTCATTCGTGGACGTGCTTGATCCAAACCAGCTTGAAAAATTGAAAGTAGGGAGACTGAACCAGCTTTTTTTCTGTGCAGATTTATAAAATCGCTGGTTCGTCTGAGATAGGACTTCACTTTTGTATTCAAGCTGACTAATCTTTGCATCACGGTCAAGAGCTTTGTCAATAGTATCTTTCATCACTGCTTGCACTGCCATAATATCAGCATAACAATTAGAACTAGATCGAATTGTGCAATCCCAATATGTTTCATTCGTGGGAATTACTCGTTTCTGCATATTACCACTGACTGGTTCACAGCTTTCTATGTCTATCCCAACAAATGCTGTAAACCTGGAAATCACAGAAGCTCTTTTACTAAATTTTATCACTGATTCTTCTATATCCTTGGTTTCTGCTGCACCATTAACAACATGAGACATGATAGTTTGTTGATCTTGGATATAGCTCTTGGCAGCAAGTTGGTGAATAGCAACGCTCTGGTCACTATCAATGGTGGGGCCAGTAGAAGCATTTCTGTCAGCACCTTTGCTGTTGGTTGCAAACTTAAATGGTATCACGTGCTTGATCTTGATTTGCTTTGTGGATTCTGTTGCATCATTAATCACTGCTCGCAGTTCAACACTAGCCTGGAAAGCTTCAATTTTGTCTTCCTTGTTTTCACTGTCCTCTATTGTCTCATCACTTTCATTTCTTGTCAGCATTCCATACAGTACAAGCTTCTCACCATTAAACAAGGGTGGGACTTGTGAAGGGGATTTCTCGACACCCCAACCAGCTGGCAATGACCATATAGTTGTGACATCATGCAGTGAAGGCTGCAGTGCATGCTTCAGAGTCTTTATCACCTGAATTCATTCATTCCCATTAATAATAGCAAAATGGCCATGTTGAATGTATTACAGTTTTAGCTGTTAGTCAATTCTTAAATCAGTTCTATTCTGTTAAATTTAGTTTTTATTGCACTGATAATGATTTCCCCATGGTCTGTCCCTACATCCTAAAATCAAGATGCACTTATCTAGAACTTGTCTCTATCTTCTAGCTCCTATATATATATAGATAAATAGATATATATATAGATATGATTAAGTGAAATTGAGCAACCAGGCACATACATAAACTGCATGAGCTATCAATCAGAATCATTACATACATGATACGTAGAATGCATTGCTAATACTTGCTGGGAACGTCAGGCTTTATAAATGATACATGTACAATGTATGCACCACTACACATCAAGTGCACTCCACAGTACTACCCAGGCACTACTCTGCTATACATATATGCTAGGGAGGTGTACACGAGTACAGGATGCTTACATTTTTGCAGACGGGGTACACACACAGGATGATACACTCTATTCTTGGGCCCTCAAATTCTAGCCCTGGACATTTGCAAATTCCTGTTGTGTACCTCAGAACATGTCTTAGGGTTTGAATTCTGATGGCTAATAATTCTCACAATACTGTCACTTCTATACCAGAGGAGGGGTGGACTGTGGTCTAAGGGTATGCCCACAGAAAATGCAAGCAGAATAGACAAAAATGTTGAATGGAAAAATGTGTTGGGAAAAACAACACAGAGAAATACTGACAAGTTACTCTGCAAATAATTATTTACTTTTAATATTTGAGTTTTTTTGTTGCAGTACTGTTAACATGTACAGAGATGTAGTACTGCAACAGAAGGTCCTAAGGGGGAGGGGGGTAGAGATCCCATTTTCCCAGCCAAAACCCCAGCCTATTTTTTGTCCCAGCCTAAAATTTGGAAAAATCCCATTCCCATTCGAATTTGTTTCCAGTGTCACTGCTGAAAATCCCATTATCCCAGTGCAAAAAGAGGCAAATCCCTGTTCCTATTTTACCCCTTCAACACCCTCCAAAGAGTGAGAAGTGTGAGAATCTTGTTCCAAAAATAGTGTTATCACAGGCCGAGCTGAAATTCCACCTCCCTCCCCATCAAGATCTACAATGTAGCCATATTCTGTCATTAATTAGCTTTTTATAGTTAACATTGTTACAAAATAATCACTCCCTTGTGAAAGAAGCATTATTTTATTATTTAATATATAGTTTACTTATTATCATACAAATTAAATTTTTAAATTGTTCTTTAACATACTAAAACTGATTTCAATTACAGTATGTTTTTACTTATAGTATTTTTCTTCTGCTACAACAGGAAAACTGTGGCATTGAGTATGCTATTACAATAACCATAAACTGTATTTACCTTGGCCTGCAGTCGGTCCTTTGCTGTTACAAAGACAGCCGTGCCACGCCCAGCTCTAGCGACCCCTTTAATCAATGCAGTGGAGGCTCCTTCACCAATACCAAATGTAAAACACCTAGTAAACAGAATTCATATAATTATTATATTAATTAATATTAACTAGTGATACAAAACTTATATAATAGTAGCTGATCATGATACAATTAATGATGTAATTGATGATGTCATTGTGATTTTTGTCTTGTTTATTATAGATGGATGCCATAGTTTTTTTCTTTTCTAAACTTCCCATACAATTCTAGATCTCATAAATTTATCACTGACAAAATCAAAGGTGAAGCTTCCTATAAACAAATTGTTCAATTCATTTTGCACCCCTGAAGCATAATTAACAGTTATACAGTGAGCTTGAGTTATATATCAGTGATTACTGAGTACTCAGTATTTAAGAACATGTGTGCAATACTGAGTACTCAGTATTTAAGAACATGTGTGCCAAATGTGCACCGATCGTTGACTATCGGCTAATAGCGAACGCTCAGAGAACCAATCAAATGCGTCCATTTGCAATAGAACAAGGCAAATTTCTACTAAGAAAGTATATTCAATTAGGTCTAAAACAACAATGCTGGTATATCAAGCAGTTAATGCTTGCAAGAGTCATGATGACAATCCATTTTAACTTTTAAGTATTAGATAAAGTATTTTCAATAATTATTCTTAATTATTGACTGCAAGCTAGCCCTGATTTTACCAGACCTCTCATGAAATGGGCTTCGGCACACTGGGAATGCAACCTGATTGGTTGTTTTGCAAACATTCCATAAACAAGAGAATTAAGCCAATATTAATAATAAAGATCTTAATAATCAATCGTTTGATCAGTCTGTACAGGAGAATACTTTGCCAACATGTCTTTTGCACAGACTTTGCTTCACTAGACCAGTACAGTCACATGTTAGCTACATCTAACCATTTTTTATGCCACTTATATGCTGATAAAACAATTAAATGATATCACACTATTTATAGCTGTATAACAAAGGCATATTAGGAGCAACCTCTTATGGTGTTTTCAAGAGTAATTTTAGATTTTCTAGTTGATTATCATTCTCATTTTCATGGTGCAATGGCTCTGAAGTCTGTATAAGAATGTGCTTGCAAATTGTGAGTAATTTCTTTTTGTAACTTCTTTTGTTTTCAAGTCTTAGTGTTCCCAATTAATTAGTTAAACAATTTAACTGCTGCTTTAAATTATAAATTATTGATAATTATTACAACCACTCAGGATTCCTGAAGTGAAAATACTTTGTGGGCAAAATGAACGAACTTGTCGCACAAATGAGAACCGAATAACATAATTCCTTTCATTTTACAGTCTTAATGGTTTGCAGTAAAATTACAAAACGCTACCTGCCTACATGCCTTTACTTCTATATATAGATGCATGCACTCCAAAATAAAAAAAAATATCCATCATCACTTGCCTTGCTGTCACAGCATTTTTCTGGACAAGTTCAATAACCTGTCGTGTGTTACCCACACCACCATCAGTCAACAAGAACACCTGTCGAGGGGCTCCTTTAATAAGGGGCTGCGAGAACACCCACTCCAATGGTGTCATGATTTCAGTCCCACCCAGATCTGCAGCCATATTTTCTGCATGATGACAAGCCTTTTCAACACTTTTGTCACTGTAAGCTTCACTCTTTTTAAAAAGCTGCTCATGATGACTGCCAAATCCCACCACATTGAAATGACAGCTGCTTGGCAGACTTTTCAGGAAAAGAAGCAGTGTTTCTCTTGCACTTTTAATTCTGCCACCAGACATGCTTCCACTTCGATCAACAATGAAGATAAACTCTCCTGCTGTTATGGACCCACTGGGGAACTCTGGGAAGAAATTTAACATCGCCACTGGTTTGGCCATGAAGTCGTCTTCTGATTGGCTGCCTGGCTTCGCAACACCATCTTCCACCACTGCATGTGGCTTGAATGGTTCTGCTGTCAAGACATGTATCTCGACATCTCGGTCGCCCTTGTGCTCGCCTGCTAAACTCACTGCAGCTTTGCTCTTGTCATTCGCATCAATCTGTACGTTCAGGGAGCCTGAGGGTGAACTGATATCGGTGATGGCGGAAGATGTCTTCACTTTCATGTCAAAATCAAACGTGTATGGTGACTCTACCGAAGCAACACTAGGGGCCTGGGAACTCACACTGGGCCTGGTACCCGCCGGTGAATATCTGGGTCTCAGGACATTTGGCAGCACAAACACGACTCGCCCTTCTTTCTCGACAGCCAGTTCAGTCACAAATTTCAGCTCCACCGTTGCTGATTTCTTTGGCGGTAGATTCCCAACGCTGATTTGGAAAATATCAGAGCTTTCGTCGCTTTCTTCCAACAGATATGCGCCGTGGCCGCTGCTGATCGCATCATCGTACATATCTTTAGCTTCTTGTTTCTCTCGTACTTCAGCCACAATAGTTCGGCCATCGATCGTAGCTTGAAAGCCGCAAACTGCAGCCTGTTCGTCGAGAGGGAAGATGTAGATGGCTTCGATGGGATTGTCTTCCTTGTTCGTGTACTGGAGGGTCGACTTGACGTGAGCTGTAAAACCAGATATGCTGGCATCAATCTTGATGCTTTCCAAAGGAACTTTCTTCCCATCGGATTTGGAGACCAAACCAAAATTTGGTGCCATGATCACTTCTTGCAAACGGCTTCAAAGCGCAATTCGTAGCGTCTACTCTATCACTGTGATCTTTCTGACTTCGTTCGCTGTTGTATTTTGCCAATGAACGTACCTATTTTGGGAACATGACCGAATGGCTCTCAATATTTCTTGTGGCAAGCCCTGTTGGTGTGTATGGGGGAAAGGGAGGGAGATAGCGGTATGTTCACTGTACTCAATTTCTTTATAAAAATATATTTGCGCAGAGAATTGGAAAACGTACTTGTGAAGTAAATTTCGTTCTTTTTATCTGTTCAAAATATTTTGAAGTCAGCTGGCGATCACTGCCGCAAAACATTCAAGAACAGAAGAAATAGCTTACACACTCGACTCCTGACAGTCACTGGTGAAGATTGCGTGCTCTTACTTTCCAGCGTGAGCAAAGACACGTCACCAAATATTACACAACACAAGAGTAAAAACCGCGTATATAAAGGACTCATTAGTGGATGAAGAATGTATACCGCCTGCTGGCTGAAACCCCTTGTTAAATCTGCTGTATATAAGAACCAGTTTCAGTCTGACATTTAAAATAGGTAGTCTTGTTTGGAAAAGTCATTTAAAATGAGAAATAAGCTGGCTATATTTATGAAGTGTTTTATAACTGCAGTATATATTTGATATACAAATTGCCTCCATTGTCTCGATTTCCTCTATTGTTTAAATTATATAATCATAATAATAGCAATACTGGACACAGAACATGATGAAATCATAACAAGTATAATAACATGTTTATAAAATAGTCACGTCATATATAAAATCACTGTTATGACCAGTTACCGAAGTTTTACGTCTGGAAAACCACACGAGAACCTATATGGTAACAGACGACCACAGTTCAAGCTGAATATCTAGGTTTTCTGCTTTCTTTGTTCGATATTCAAAGGACTGCAATAGTTTTCGAAGATAAAGTTGATGTATCCTGCCATCCGAGGGCAATAACGCGGGATAAGTGACCTCGGATTTGTCCTTCCATGTTGGTGGATAAAGACAACAATTTTCCTGAAGTTCCCCAATCCAATATTGCAATATCAAAACAATCACGTTCTATGGACATTCACTTCCTGTTTTTAAATCATTCAATTATTTCGACATTCCTTATTGTTCTTCAGAAAGCAAGGAAAGTTTACGGCTTGCGAAAAGTCACCCAGTTTTTATTCAGTGGGAAAGGGGATAACGAGACATGCAATCACAGGGGTCAGGGTGGTAATAAAGTTATCTGACCCTCAGTACACATCAGCCGGTCCCAGTATTGCTAGTTGAAATGCCGGCTTTTTAGAATTTACTTAGAAACAACTGTCCTGCTTAAACTTATTGCTGCCGCAGCGATGCGAAGGCAACTCCTAATCACAAATGAGGACTGATAAAATTGATGTAAATTGTTCAACATAGCTAACATCCAGCTGAAATTTCATATTTAGGCGCGAATGGGAAATAATCTGAACAACCGAGTTTGAAAACTTCAATGAATGACTAGTCTTCGTAAACCGCAGGAACAAGTCTTCAAATCCATCTATTATTCTATATTCTTGACGTTCCTGTTAATTCGTATCTATAATAATTTGTATGCCATGTATGCGTTAACGATTTCAGTTAGTTACTGGCAGACAGGCAGTATCCTGCTGAAGTTGAATCAAGAAATTTTCAATTTGACCTTCACGCACAGGCAGACCATTCACACAGTTCGTGGCGATGCAATGTCTTTTTTTTAATTTCAGTCATTTGCTGTAATTTGTAACAGTCGTTCTCTGGTTTATCCGAACGATCAGGAAATATGCCTCGTAAATTCTACAGTTTGAACTCCGTGATCCCCAAACACAAAATATTGAAGGTCAGATAAATAAGGTTCAGTTTATCTCTTCCATCATTTGTGTTGTCTCCAAGAGAAAAGAAATAAATAAAATACATGATCATTAAAAAAATTGTGTTGTCATGTCTTGGGCCATTTGATGCCGTTTTGGGACGATTCTTTCCTCGCTACATATAAACGCCCGCCATATATAGGATGTGCCTGCCAGGCAGCAATTGAAAATACACTTTCGTCTATTAACTCTTGGTACTTGATTTGGACATAAGTTCAGTCGTAAAATATAGTTGCAGAACTAGAAAGACGTTTTCCAGTGTGGGAAGATTTACTACAATACTGGAAGTGGTAAAGACAAAAGACGAAATTAGTATTCAGTGCACTTTCAAAAGGAAAGAACAACTATAAATATGTAACTTAATGTAAAAGACAGAAGTTGACCGCTCCAAAAAATACAAAAGATGTAGAAAATACCATTACTCAGAATATAGTTTCTAACGGAGCTTTCCATGCTCCTAGCTGACTAGCTTATCCACTTTAACT
>JANVCJ010078942.1:0-11510 GCA_026413505.1 Epizoanthus ramosus | reverse complement strand
GGGGATGATGGTGTCGTTCTCGCCCCAGATGATCAACGTCGGCACCTTGGAACCGCGCAGGGACTCAAGGTTCTCTTCGATGGCCCCCGGCGCCACCGGTACGAAACCAGCCACGTAGGATGGGCGCCTGGCCAGAAGCGGCATGCTGAAGCGGCCGCTCATGGAAGGAGACACCACCACCACCGCACGCTCGAAAAGCAGTGGTACCAGGGCCCCCAGAAGTTCCTCTGGCGGCAGGTCCGAAGGTTCGCTCTGGCCATAGCCCGGCAGATCGAGGGCCAGCACCCGATATCCCTGGCGCACCAGGAGGTCGAGGGTGCCAAGTTCGCGCCAGGTCTCTGAGGTGAAGCGCTGGCCGTGCAACAGGAGCACGGGAAAGCCATCGGGCTTGCCTCCCTCAAGGAAATGCAGACGTCCTCCGGCGAATTTCAGCTCGCCGCTCTCAAGTACCGCTGGAGGGGCTGAAGCCTCCTCAGGCAAGAGCTTCATCTCTGGGTCGACCGCCGTTCCCGGCGAGACATCGTTCCCCGCCGCGCCGGTCTCGGCCGCCGGGTCCGCTTCGTTCGGTGGGTCTACCTCGGTTTTGTCGGCAGGCACATTGCCGAGCAGGAGAAACGCACAGGTCAACAACGGAAGGAAGGCGCGCGAAGGAAATCTCATGGTGTCTCCAAGATTTCTGGGAAGGCGGTGTCCGTGGAAGCTGTGTCTGGAGGCGCCGTGCCTGGCAAGGCCACGGATGACGGGCAGGTGGCAATGGCTTCGATGTCAGTAATGGCTGGGGCCGCTGTGCCCAGGGGGTTCTCATAGTTCTTGATGGTTCCGGTGAGGGTGTCGGTCACGCGGAGAGTGTATTCCACGTTGGTGGTGGCGGCGGCGAAGACCCAGAAATGGCCGTTGTTGGTGCAGCCGTCGATCACCTTGGCCAGGAGTTCCCAGTTCTCGGCGCCAAAGAACCAGAAGAGGGCCGAGTCTTCGGCGTTCGATGGGACGGCCGTTCCCACGCCGGTGACGCCTTCGAAATTGCGCCATGAAGCCTCCACCCGGAAGCGCCCTTGCTGAATGCAGGGGGCGGTGGGAGTCGAAGAGCAGGGGCCTGTGCCGGCAAAGGCAACACCACCCACGGCGAGGAGGTTGCCCACGTCCAAAGCCTCCGGGGCGACGCCGTTGCCGGCCATCTCGTTGACGATCAAATCGGTCTGGCCGTCGTCGTCGAGGTCGGCGGCGGCGGCGCTGTAGGCCAGGGTGTCGCCGATATCGCCGGGGGCCGCGCCGGCTCCACCGCGGATCTCGGCGATGCGCACCGTGCTGGGGTCGGGCAAGGCTGCGAGCGCCGTCTCCACCCGCGTCGGCCAACCTCCCGGCTGACCGAAGAGCACATGGACGATGCCGGCGCTGGTGCGTCCTTCGGGGCTGTCGTGCGGGGAGGCGAAGGCGAGGTCGGCCACGCCGTCGCCATCGAAATCGCCGTGGGCAGCGGTATCGGCGCCGAGGGATCCGGTGCTGGGGCCAAGGATGGTGCTCACGGCGAAGGCCGGCGGCGGAGCATCGAGGTCGAATGTCAGGCCTCGGAGGTTGGCAGCGCTGTAAAACACATAACCGATGCCGGGGTTGTCGAGTTCGCCCTCGGGATCGTCGCTGAGCAAATCGCCCACGAAGAGATCGGCGTCGCCGTCGCCGTTGTAGTCGAGCCCGGCGAGGATTTCTTCGCCGAAGTTGCGGTTGGCGGTTTCTCCTGAGATGACGGTTCGTTCGCCCGGCAGGGCGGCCAGGTCGAGGGTCAGGCCGGCGGGCCAGGGGGCGGCGGGGAAGTTCTCATCCCAAACGATGTAGAGGCCACCATCGAGAACTCCGGCGGTGGCTTCGGCGGAGCCCGCGGGCGCGCCATCGGCTTCGATGGCGGCACCGGCCCGGGCGATGGTCACCGCCACCAATACCTCGCCGCGGCCGTTACCATCGAGGTCACCGATCTGGCAGGTGGCTCCGAAGTGGAAGCGGGGCGTGCCGGGGGGCGGAATCAGGCGGGCGATCTGGCCGGCGAGGGTGGTCTCCCCGAAGTTCGCCAGGTCGATCGTTCCACCTGTCCCGAGGTGGGCCCCACCGCGAATCACATAGGCGGCTCCGTTGTTTTCCTCATCGGCCAGGTCTTCCTGGTCGGCACCCACTACGATGTCTGCGATGCCGTCGCCGTCGACATCTCCGGTACGCACCCAGATGCCCAGGCGATCGAGCGCTTCCGCACCTACCAGAGTCGTGAGTACCACCTCGCCCGGCGCCGCCAGGTCCACCGCCTCGAAGCGGGCAGCCCGGTCGCGGAGGGAGGCACTGCCGGGCACGATGGTGAGGGCCCCGGCGCCGATCCGTCCCCCATCCGGCGTGAAATTCTGGCGGCAGATCAGCAGATCTCCAGGCCGTCACCTGTGACATCGTCCATCCAGACTTCGCTGCCGGCGAGTTCTCGGCGGCCGGCCCCCACGAACCGCAGCAGCCGAGGATCGTTGGTGGCGGTATCCACCATGTCTCCCAAGGTGCCGTCGCCGAACACCAGATTCACTTCGCCGCCATCTTCACGGCCCAGCGTATCGGCTTTGAAGAAGCCTACGGCGAGATCTTTGAAGCCGTCACCGTCGACATCGAAGCCGCCGGCCACCGGCAGCCCCTGATCGCCTCGGCCCACGGAGCCGGAGATGCGGCTCAGGCGGCCTTCTTCCACCGGGGTGGTGGCGAGGTCGAGAATCATCCAGGGCTGGGCTTCGGCGGTAGTGGCGAGGAGGCCGAGGATGAGAGGTAGGAGGGGCGATGGTTGGAGTTTCATGGTGGGTGCTGTTGTCCTCTGAGATGCCCTTGGTGATGTCTGCAATGGTAGGAGTGGGCCGAAAATGATCCTAGCACGCGGAGCCAGCTTCTTGACGGCCCCCCAGCCGTCCGGCTAGGGTTGCCCACTACCAACCAGATTGAGGAGGATCGTCATGCATCGACACACCGGACATCGCGCATTCGTCCAAACAGCTCTCGGCGCCTCGCTTGTGGCGCTGGCGTTGGCGCCAGCGGCCTGGGCGCAGGGTTCCGAGGAAGAACTCCGCCAGGAGATCGAGGCCCTGAAGAAAGGGCAGCAACAGATACAGAAGCAGCTTCAAGAGATCACCCAGCTCTTGAAATCACGGCCAAGCGCTCCCTCGGGGCCAAAGGTGAATGGCGTGACGTTCAACCTCGGTGACAACTTGATTCAGGGGGAGAATACGGCGAAGCTTACCCTGGTCGAATTCACGGACTACCAATGACCGTTCTGCTCCAGGCACGTCCGTGAGACGTACCCGCTGCTCAAGAAGAATTACATTGACACCGGCAAGCTCCGCTACGCGACCTTGGACCTGCCGCTACGGAACCACAAGCTGGCGATGAAGGCCGCCGAGGCGACCCACTGCGCCGGGGACCAGGGCAAGTACCACGAGATGCACGACCGGCTCTTTGCCCATCAACGGGCCCTCGAACCCTGGAGCGGCCACGCCGAGGCCCTGGGGCTCGATGTGGAACGGTTCGATTCCTGCATGAGTGCCGGCCAGTTCGCCCCTTCAATCCGCAAGGATATGGCCGAGGCCAGCAAAGCCGGGATTACGGGAACGCCGACCTTCATCCTGGCTCTGACCGACCCCTCGGACCCGAAGAAGGTCAAGGGTCTGACCTCCATCCGCGGAGCCCAGGCCTACGCCAAGTTCCAGGCCGAGATCGACAAGGTCCTGGGCAACGACGACGACGAGTGAAGACTTCTTTCGCCCCCTTTTCCGGAAGGGGGCACCCCCGCCCGTCCGCGATTTCCCGCCCGTCCGCGATTTCCCTACCCACCCTTGGAGTCTGCCTCTGGGGGCGGGCGGTCCCCTGTGGAAAAAGGAGGATCGAGGAGGATTTGGCAGGGGGCGTCGTGGCGAGGTCGTGCTAAGATCACACCTCTTGAACCCACGATTGATCGCCATCAGCGGCCCGACCGAGGGCCAGATCTTCCCGCTCTCCAGCGAGCGTTTTACCATCGGCCGGCAGGCCGACAACGACCTCCAACTGGCGAGCCTTGAAGTTTCGCGGCGCCACTGTGAGTTGCGCCGCGGTGACAACGGCCGCTACACCGTGGTCGACCTCGAAAGCCGGCACGGCGTCTTCGTGAACAACCGTCCAGTGCGTGAACAGCGCCTCGCCCACAGCGATCTCCTCACCGTCGGCACCAATGTGCTGCTCTTTCTGCTCGACGACTCCTCCACGACAAGGGCCGCCGCGCCGGACGTCGGAGAATCCTCCCTCGTCGTCGGCAGCACCGTGGCGATGAGGCGTACCGAGATTCTCTACCTCGACCGAGAGCGCCTCGACGCGGCCTTGCCGGCCGGGGCTCGTCTCGCCCGCGATCTGCACGCCTTGCTGCGTGCCAGCGCCGCGCTGCAAGGTCCGATATCGCTTGAACAGGTGGCCGAGTTCTTGCTCGACCACGTGCTTGAAACCGTCCCTGCCGAACGGTCCGCCGTGCTCCTCTGTGAGCCAGGGACCGACCATCTGACGCCCATCGCCGTGCGGACCCGGGGTGGCCAGAAGATCATCGACGACTTCCCCCTGAGCCCCGCCATATTCGACCAGCTGTCGCGTGACAAGGCGGGTCTTTTTTGCGAGATCGCCCCAGGTGAAGGAGCTTCCACTCCCGATGTTCTATCTTTGCTCTGCGCGCCGCTTATCAATCACGACGGCGAGGTGCTGGGTGTGGTCTACAGCGACAGCCACGCGCCCGTCGCCTTCGACAAACGCCACCTCGAACTCCTCGGCGCCATCGCTGGCATGGCCTCCCTGGCGATTCAGAACGCCCTGCACTTGCGCTGGCTTGAGGGGGAGAACCGGCGCCTCCAGGAGCACCAACTCCAGCACGACATGGTGGGCGAAAGCGCTCTCATGCGGCGGCTCCTCAACCTCATCACCCGCGTTGCCCCCGTAGAGACCACCGTACTGATCCGCGGCGAGAGCGGCACCGGCAAAGAACTCGCGGCCCAGGCCATCCACCGCTCCAGCCCACGGGCCAGCAAACCCTTCGTGGCCATCAACTGCGCCACCCTTTCAGAGACCCTGCTCGAAAGCGAACTCTTCGGGCATGAAAAAGGCGCGTTCACCGGCGCCGTCGAGCACAAGCTCGGCAAACTGGACACGGCGGAGGGAGGAACCCTGTTCCTCGACGAAGTGGGTGAGCTTCCACTCGCCCTCCAGGCCAAACTCCTGCGTGTGCTACAGGAGCGAGAATTCGAGCGGGTCGGCGGCAGGCGTTCGATCCAGGCCGACATCCGGGTTGTCGCAGCCACCAACCGCGACCTGGAGGCGGCGATTCGGGCCGGCAGCTTCCGCGAAGACCTCTACTACCGTCTCAAGGTCATCACCCTCGAGACACCACCCCTGCGCCAGCGGCGCGACGACATCCCGCTCCTCGCCAGCCACTTCATCGCCGTCCACGGCCGGCGCCTGGGGCGGCGCGGGGTAACGGTTTCAACCGAAGCGCGGCGTTGTCTCATGGCCTACTCCTGGCCTGGCAATGTCCGCGAACTCGGCAACGTCATCGAGCGCGCATTGGTGCTGGGAGAGAGCGACGTCGTCCATCCCGAAGACCTACCCGACGAAGTGCTTGAGGGGGCCGCCCTGACCGCGGCGTCGAGCACGTTCCAGGCAGCTCTCGTGGAGTACAAGAAGAAGCTCGTCATCGACGCCTGGCGAAAAGCCGGAGGCAACTACGGCGCCGCAGCGGCGTACCTCGGCGTCCACGTCAACTCGTTGCATCGGATGATCAGCCGTCTCGGGCTGAAGGATCAGCTCGTTCGTTAACCTCGCGTTCAAAAGATGGACCAATTCCCGCCACTTTTGCGCGTCTCTCTCCGTCAACGCCCACGGCCTTGGAGGGGATCCACAAGACCTCTTCGTCGGTCGCGGGCCTTCGCACCCGAGGAGCGCGTCCAATGCCGACAACAATCGCCGAGAGCGGAGGAAAAGCGAGGGAGACCAAGACCGATACAACCCCAGCCCCAGGGCAGATCCTGATCATGGCTGGTGTGGATCCTCAGGAACTCCAGCTCGGTGGCTATCGCATCGAGTCGATCCTTGGCCAGGGAAGCATGGGTGAAGTCTTCCTCGCCTGGGATGAACGTCTGCACCGTCATGTCGCCATCAAGCGCATCCGTGCCGGCCTGCCGGTGGGCGAGCAGCACCGCGCGCGCTTTCGGCGCGAAGCGCGGGCGGCGGCACGGCTGAGCCACCCGGCGATCATCCAGGTCTTCGAATTCCTCGAGACCGGCGGCGACGACTGCATCGTCATGGAGCGGGTCGAAGGGCAGAGTCTGGCCGAGTGCATCGCCGGTGGCGCCTTCGACCTGGAACTCGCCCTGCGCCTCGGCACCGAGATCGCTGAGGGCCTGGCGGAAGCCCACGCCAAAGGGCTGGTCCACCGCGACCTGAAACCCGAAAATGTGATGGTGACCTCGACGGGCCACGCCAAGATCCTCGATTTCGGGCTCGCTCGCATGATGTGGACCGATACCCCCACAGGGGATGGCAGCGATGCCAAAGCACCCTCGATCCTGACCCCGGCTGGTGCCTTGTTGGGCACCGTCCACGCCATGTCGCCCGAGCAGGCGGGCGGACGTCCGGTGGACCATCGCTCCGACCTGTTCGCCCTCGGTGGTTTGCTCTACGAGATGCTCACCGGCCACGCGCCCTTCCGCAGCGCCGGCTTGATCGACAGCCTGCGGCGGGTGATGAGCGAAGAGCCGGAACCGCTGGCGGCGCTCCGGGAAGATCTGCCAGGGGATCTCGTTGGGCTGGTGGAGCGGCTCCTGGCCAAGGATCCGGAAGCGCGACCACAGAACGCGCGCGTTGTGGCGGACGCCCTGGAGCGGTTGCGGTTGGTGGCCACCGCGGAATGGTCAGATGCCGGGATCGTCCCTCCCACGGGTGTGTCTCCGATCCCGACATCGGTTCAAGCTCAGCCTCCGGCGGAAGTAGAAGATCTGCCGACCGGCGCCTGGCCGCTGGAGGTGCCAGGCGCGGACCCGGCGGCAAAGCCGGCGGAGCTGAGCCCGGTGCTGCGCGTGTTGGTGTTCTGCGACCTGGTTGGCTCGCCACGGCTGCCCCAGACCCCAGGCGATCCCCAGGCTTTCGAGGTGTTGGCCCGCCGCGATCGGGCGGTGCGCGACCTGCTGGCACGTTTCGATGGCCTTGAGATCGAAAAATCCGATGCCTTCTTTCTCCTTTTCGAGCGGCCCGACGCCGCCGTGGGATTCGCCTTGGCCTACCATCAGGCCTTGGAGACGTTATCCCATGAGCTGGAGGTCGAATTGCGGGCGCGTGTTGGCATCCACCTGGGGCAGGTTCTTCTGCACCGCAATGCGCCGAAAGACATCTCGCGGGGCGCCAGGCCTTTGGAGGTGGAAGGGTTGGCCAGGGCCACGGCGGCACGGCTGATGTCGCTCGCCGCGGGTCGACAGACGCTTCTCACCGGTGGCGCGTTCGATCTCGCCCGGCGGGCCGCTGTCACCGGAGACCTCGCCGACTCTCAGGTTCGCTGGTTGGCCCATGGTACCTACGCCATGGAGGGTCTTGAGGAGTCACTTCTTGAGGTCTTCGAGGTGGGCGTGAAGGGCTTCGCGCCCCTCTTTGCACCTCCAGACTCAACCAAAGGGCAGCGCGCCGTGGCAATTGGCGACGAGTTGACCCTCGGCTGGCGTCCGGCGGCGGGTCAGGCGATTCCGCGGCGGCTGAACTGGACCCTCGAAGAGCGGCTGGGGGAAGGAGGTTTCGGCGAGGTGTGGCTGGCGCGTCACAAAGCGGGAGAACGGCGTGCTTTCAAATTCTGTTTTGAGGCCGCTCGGCTGCGCGCTTTGAAGCGGGAAGTGACGCTTTTCCGGTTGCTCAAGGAGGCCCTCGGCCACCGCGACGACATTGCCCGCATCCTCGATTGGCACTTCGACGATGCGCCCTACTTCGTGGAGGCGGAGTACAGTGAGGGTGGCAACCTTGTCGTGTGGGCTGAGGAACAGGGGGGCCTTCACGAAGTGCCGCTTCAGGTACGGTTGGACCTGGTCGCGGAGGTGGCCGAGGCGCTCGGTGCGGCGCACTCGGTGGGGATTCTGCACAAAGATGTCAAGCCGGAGAATGTCCTCATCACACGGGATCGAGAAGGGCGTCCGCGGGCCCGGCTGACGGACTTCGGTATCGGCCTCCTGACGGACCGTAAGCGGCTTGAGGCACCGGGATTCACCGCTCTGGGGTTTACCAAGACCGTGACGCCTACGGAGTCGCAGGGCGCGGGCAGCCTGGGCTACCTGGCGCCGGAACTCGTTGCGGGGAAGGCGGCCACCGTCCAGGCAGATATCTACTCGCTCGGAGTACTCCTCTACCAATTGCTGGTCGCCGACTTTTCGCGCACCCTGGCGCCGGGCTGGCGCCGCGACATCGCGAATGAACTGCTCGCCGAAGACCTCGCATGTTTCGTCGATGGACAGCCGGAGCGGCGTCCGGCGAGCGCTCGGGAAGTGGCGGAACGGTTGAGGACGCTCGAGGAGAGACGGGCGCAGCGAGCGACGGAACGACGCGAGCGGAAGGAGGCCGAAGAGACACGGCTGGAACTTGAGCGCGTGCAGCGGCGCCGCAAGATCTCCGGCGTCATCGCAGCAGTCACTGCGATCGTTTTGGTAGTTGTGTCGATGCTCGCGGCTCAGGCAATGAAGGCCCGCAATGAAGCCGACCACCGACGCGATCAAGCTGAGGACCTGATCAACTTCATGATAGGTAACCTGCAGGACAAGCTGAGGGGTGTGGGCCGACTCGATATCATGAGCGAGGCTGCGGAGAAGGCGCTCAAATACTTTGACTCGGTCCCCGAAGACGAACTCTCGAACCTGGAACTTTCCCGACTTTCGAAGGCGCTCATCCGGATTGGCGAGGTGCGGAAAGCAGGGGGTCATCCAGAGGCCGCCTTGGAGGCCTACCGCCGGTCCCTGGTCGTCGCTCAGAGGTTGGTGGAACGAGACCCCGACAATAGAGAATGGCAGGTCGGCCTGGGGGTCAGCCATTACTGGGTCGGTACCATTCTTTGGCACCAAGGGGACCGGGAAGGTGCCCTGGCGCGGTGGCAAAGCCAGCTGGCCTTTCAACAGGCGGCCCTCGATGCCGATCCTGACAACGTCGAGCTGAAAAAGCAGGTCGCCTATGCCCTGAGCAATATCGGGTTCGTCCAGCGGGATTGGGGAGAGGTTGAGGAAGCCCTGGAGAAGTTTCAAAGTTCCTTGGAAATCAAACGTGGCCTGACCCCAGCGTTTCCCGACAGCCCGCCCCTGCAACTCGACCTCGCCAGGCAGTACAACCTGGTGGGCGCGGCCCTCCTGCAGTGCGGAGAGCTGGATGCGGCCCTGAAGCACCTGAGAGAAGGTCGGGCGATCACCACGGCGATGTTGGCGCTTGAGCCGGCAAACACCGACTGGCAGAAGCAACTGGGTCTTGCCGACCACTTCGTGGGCCGCGCTCTTTTCGCCCAGGGGAAGGCCCACGCCGCTCGCAGACATTCCCTGGCGACGCTTGAAATCTTCGAACGGTTGGTAGCGACCGATCCCAACAACACGGACTGGCGGTTCCAACTGGCCAACGCCCACCGGCAGGTGGGTATCGAAATCCAGGCCGGGTTGGAGTACTCTGCGGCAGAGGATCACTTCATGAAAGGCCACGCCATCCTGGAAGGACTGTTGGCCAAGGATTCGTCGGCCAGCGGTTGGCGTAGCACCTTCGCGGCGAGTCACCTGAATCTGGGCGAGATCGCTGGGGTGCGCGGTGCCTTCGAAGAGTCGCTGATGCATGCGCGCTCGGCCATCGAAGTCCTCGACGAACTGACCGCGACGATGCCGAAGCGAATGAAGAACCACCTTCGTCTGGGCGAGGCCTATCTCTTGCTGGGACGCGCTCTCTCCGCGAGGGGCGACAGCGAAGGAGCCACTGCCGCCTGGCTGCGGGCGGTGGAACTCTTGGAGCCCCTGGCCTTGAAGAGCAAAGACATCGAGATCCTGATGCCTTTTTCCTGGGCGCTCCAACACCTCGACCGAGACCATGAAGCGGATCAGGTCGCCCGCCGTCTCGTGCAACTCAAATATGGACTGAAGCACGGTCTCGCCGACCCGGTGGGATGGCGACTCTCGCCCACCACGGATTGAGTACAAACACACTCGTTGGGAAAAGGAGGTTGGAGATGCGCACGTTCATGATCAAACAAAGATCGGGAGGTCGCTGGCCGACCAGGGCTAAAATCGATATCAAGACGTTTAATAGAGTCCAGTGGATTTCTCGTGGAAGAAAAGGTTCCAATGTAATTGATTTCAACCCTCCCGGTTATGTAGGGAAACCCACGAGAAATGGGAATGTGACAACCGCGGACCTGTTGCAAGAAGGTCTGGTTACCAATCAAACGATTTTCTACATCATAAGTAGTGTTGACGATGGAGATACTCCGGCCCAGATGGACTTGGATGTGGGTGGTTTTCCTGGCGGAGAGGACGGGAAACCAGGGTCGATCGGAGCTTGGATCAAATCGATCATAAGATCTATCGTCACGTTCCTTCGGACGCTTTTTAAGTAGCGGCAGGAACAAGAAAGAGTGCCGCAGGGGCCAGCTCATCTCGAGATGGCCAGCACCTGCTGGCCCGCCCGCGAGGGTATGATCGGGGGCACCCCGAACCAGAGCAAAAAAACGGTCTGTTTTTTGCCTGCTTTGCGCGTCACTCCATATAGTCCCGGAAGAAAATCCGGTACCGCATCATCATGGACCCGTCACAACGAAAGGAGTTGGCCCATGCAAGCACAAGGACTCGACGACACCACAGTCAGTGAACTACGATCCACGTTTGTGAAGAACGATGTGACCCAGCTGCTCGACGCCTGGAGCGCTGGAGATTCGGCTGCCCTTGATCAGTTGATTCCCTTGGTGATCGACGACCTGCGCCGCCTGGCGCGGTCGTTCATGGCCCGCCAGGCCCCCGGCCACACCCTCGAGCCAACAGCGCTCGTCAACGAAGCCTACCTGCGGCTCGTGGGTCGCCGTACGACGTCTTGGGAGAACCGCACTCAGTTCTTTGCCTACATGGCTACCACCATGCGCCGGATCCTCGTCAACCATGCTCGGGACCGCAAGGTGGCCAAGAAAGGAGGCGATGCCGTTCGCGTAGCCTTCAATGAAGCATTCGACGAACCCGCGACCGGCGTGGTCGCCGCCTGGCCCGGCGGCGGAAGAGCGGGGCAGCCACGGGGGATCGATCTTCTCGACCTCGACGAGGCCCTCCGCGGCCTCGCCGCGGTCGATCCGCGCCAGGGCCGTCTTGTCGAGCTGCGTTACTTCGGTGGATTGACCATCGAGGAGACTGCCCAGGTCCTCGGTGTCTCGGCACGGACGGTCAAACGGGAGTGGCATACCGCGCGACTCTGGTTGTTGCGCGCTCTCGCATGATGGCTAAAAAAAGATGGAC
>JANVCJ010078931.1:0-11511 GCA_026413505.1 Epizoanthus ramosus | reverse complement strand
TTAACGTCCCTGTCCACGGACGGTGTGGCGAAAGAAGGTCGTACAAATACAACTCTCGGCCAAGGCCGGGAATCGAATCTGGGTCCTTCTGGTTAGCAGTCTGAGTTCTTACAGACTGCACTAACTGTGCATAGTTATTGGAGAAAACTGGTTATGATAGCCGGCGAATTCTTTTGTTCTCTATATCCTTTGTTTGCTGTCCTTGAGAGTGCACAAAACACAAAAGGTTTTGAAATGAAAATGAACGGCTAACCAATAGAAACATTTGGGCTCACACGTAAATCAAAACAATGTGCAATGTCACGGTTCGTTCAACCTATAACAAAGCAGCTTTGTTCATCGCTTGTGAATTTTTGCAAAGCTTCATAACCAGTTATAGTTCTAACAACTGTGCGCTACCTTGCTAATGCAAATTTGTTCTCGTCCCTGTTCACTCAGGGTTAAAAATGTATTGACTCGGTCATATTTTGTCTCATTATTTCAACAAATTGTGGAATTAATGAATCCTGAGCGAACTAGAACGACAGGAAATTTGTATTAGCAAAGTAGCGTGTTATAAGATTATCTCATGCCGTCTCGACCCTGATCTTAGCCTTTTACTGTGAGTGATTCATGCCTCTATTAAAATCCATTCTTTGTACTTAAGTTCTAATGTCACAATTTGTGGTATGCAAAGGTAAAAAAAACATGAATGCAGTTATAAACCTACCTCCATCTGATTATTTCCAGTCCAGTAAGCACTCGCCTGTAGTCCTCTCTCATCTTCGCGGACGGCTGAGAGACTTGGTTGACCCTTGTCATTGTACAAGCAGATGACAGAGACGCGTAGTGGCTTCCGGGTTAGGCCGAATTCAACTCCAAACGCTTTACCCAATATCAGCTCAGGACTTGTGTTTACAACTAAAGAACACAGAGAGGTATCTTATAGTTAATAGCGTAACTTTAGGCTTGTTATTGTTCTCGATTGGTACGCAATTATGACAGGAAATATCAAAACAATATCGCTCTTTTCAAATGATGTCACGCAAATCGATCCCACAATGCACCACGGCTCCGAAACGAAAAGTTGTTCTACGCTTTCTATTTATTTATTTATTTTATTTATTTATATATAATTATTTGACGCTGATCTATTCTTAGATTTTTGGCTATTAAATTGTATCTCTATATATGAAATGGTGGGGTACCGAGGTTCCAGGGAGGGGTGAGTGATACATAAACGTACAGTCCTCTTCACCGGAGATATAAACTAGTACCGTTCGAACTGACATAGTTATGTAACTGCTTAGATTTTTATCTTATCTATTTTTAACCTTTTCTAAATATCTTTACCGATCAGTTTGTATGTTCTGACCATGATATACAAGGAAGCTCATTAATGTATTAAACATATGTCAAATTTGTTATCTATAGGAGGTGAAAGATCTCTTTAGCAATTCCTTTTCCAGTTCAGCTTTGAAGAGTTTAATGGACTTGGTAGATTTTAGTTTGACGTCTATGTTGTTCCAAATCCTCACTCCTCTGAACTGTCGGTTGAATTTCGGAATAGCAATCAGTCTCGCCTCCGTTTCTGATGTTTACCTTGTGTATGTCCAACCTTCTACGGAATTTGTTACAGCAGCCGACTTGTTCAGACTTTGTAGCTCATTGCAAAGTCTCTATATTGGAGATGTTCGTCTCCGGGTAGGCAGTTGAGTTCACGTATATAAGACAAGAGCTATGTGATTATACTTGCGTGTAGATTAAACCAGCATATAAATCAGGAAAGCATACAAATTTAGTCAAATTCTTGAAATCCTTAAACTTTTCACATTACTTTTCTGCTCGGTCTGTAAATTGCACTACTCGAGGCGCTATCCAAGAGTCATGTTATTGGCCTACATAATGGAACTACCTGGTGTTACGATTTATATGCGGCGGGACTAGGTGGCCTGTTGGTGAACGGAATAACGAGATTCTAATCAACTTAACATAACGGATTTTGTTATTCAATAGAAAACAACAACATTCCAACCACAAATTAAAGAATCATATGCTTTAATAAATGGAAGTTAGGGCAAACGCTCTCAGGACCAACGGAAACTGGCTGTCGAGCTGTCTGTGTTAAGGAGGTGTTCATCTTAACAGGAGCTGAATTAGCAGTGAAGTCGGATTAAAGAGGCTATTTGGGACTAAAAAGAAGGCCGTATTTGTGAGATGTTCTTATAAATGAGGTGACCGTATATATGACGTGTCTTTATTAATGAGGTGTCCTTATAAATGAGGTGACCGTATATACGAGGTGTCTTTATTAATGAGGTGTCCTTATAAATGAGGTGACCGTATATATGACGTGTCCTTATTAATGAGGTGTCCTTATAAATGAGGTTGTAGAAATGCGATGGTCGTACAAATGAGGTTGTATACATGAGGTGGGCATATAAATGAGATCGTATAAATAAGATCGTATAAATGAGGTTGTATAAACGAAGGAGCCGTATATATAGATGAAAGCTGATGAAGTTGTATCAACTAAATAGCTGTCCGTGTCCATGAGGTTGTCCTATATAAATTAAGAGCCTGTAAGGTGGGCTCCACTGTATAATCTACTTCAGTTTCTTTTTAAAACACTTCTCAGCTGTTTTCAACTCCTTCAATAGAAACTGTGAATTTGTGTATAGACCACGAGTAGTCCCTCACTTCCCTCCGTAGTCCGTCGAGAGTTGGTGAAAATATGAACTGTGCAGCGGAAAAGAGGGCCTACTTGTACAGTCTAGTGTATTTGTATGCATAAAAGTCATAAAGTACAAAACATACAAACATTTATATTTTCAATTCACACAAATCATCCCGGCCGTAGCTAATGAGCGGCCGTTAGGTGTTTTGGCTATCTATGATATTAATTACCATCGTATATAATTTTGGTCAACTTACAGCTGCCGTTTTTGTTGAAGAAAGCGGAAGCTACGTCTGCGGTAACAGGGTGAACAAGGCCGCGGTTCAGCTCGATGTTGTTCTCTCTTGTGAGTTCCCAGGGTCCTCGTCGCTCCACCATCCCGTCCTTGTAGACCCAGGTGTTTTCGTGCCAAATCTTGGTTTTGGCGTCATCGAGGAACTTGAAATGCCTGACACTATCGAAGGCGATTTTGGTTTGACGGGTTAGCGGGTCCCATCGCGTCCAAAACCCATACCATGTGTTCACGTTTTGACCGAATCGTCTCCACTGATTTGTCACGAGTTCGTCCATTCTGGTAGAGGTTCGGATATGTGATTCTATCTGTACTTTTACTCCAGTGTAGGTGTACAGCGTAACAGCTGAAGATGCAATCAGTTACTATAGAACAGATTGATGAACGCTGATTGTATTTTTCTACTGTATCCGTTTACTTACACAGATATAATCTCGATTATCATTCTGTTCTAATCTCTCTATAAACAACTATTTAAGAAAAGCTTGACCTTGCGCAAAAGTTTAAATAAAGAAAAGTTGCAACAGTAAAAAGCTTACCGGCTCTAGATTATTCAAAGCACCTAGTGTCAGACGACAATAAATATTACAAATGATTTGAACGATTGCTGATATTGCATGCCGCGTTCATGAAATGTATGAGCAAAAGTAAGAAAGTGGTACATTTATATTGCGCCTTTTCCATATGGATATGCTCAAAGGCGCATTACAATTATCAGTTTACTCCCAGCGAACCAAAAGCTAACATGCCTGTGGCAGCCGCTTTCATGCGGTCCATGTATGCTGGTACTCATTTTACCGCGGAAGGATGGAAAGCTGAGTGAACTTTAGCGAGCCTGCGCACAGCCTGGAGTCGTGCCTATTGTTGCCCATACATGCTCATGCGCAGTTGTAACCTAGCGAGAGCTGACGTCTGGCACATTGGGACAACTATTCAGTTCATTGAGGGGCAGTAAAGTTGAACACAATGTTGATTTATGGTAATGAAACAAGGGACCGGAAACAAGAGAAAATTAACATTGGAAAAATCACATACCGCCTTGTGTCATTTGTTTCAAAACATATCATATACTCTAATCAATACCTCTATCTCACCCTGGGTGCAGGACGAAATTGGCGTCGATGGCATGGATCAAGAAATAAATAAAATGCTTTATAGTTTTGCTTCTACAGGAAAAAAGCAATTCATAAATCAAAAGGTTGATAGGTATGTTGATGTGGTAGCCTGGATTGTGTCACACATCTTTATCAAATTGGCCGTGGCTTTGTATAGAGATCAAGTCACAAATGGCAATAGATTAATATCAAGAGATAATGATTGATATTCAGTGTCATTATAAAACAAAAGATATATACCAGTACTCTTGTTTCTATATTAAACATCACAATAAATAACATTATCATTTTCATTTAAACTGTATTACTTCACGTTCTTGCACTACTTACTCTAAAGTTAGATCCCTGCCAAAATTCGACTTCTCATAGATGTTCAAGTTTACACTGGGAACATTTGAGTTTTGCAATGCGATATTTGACATTCACACTGGGACATCTGAGTTTCACAAGTGCTATATTTGAGAGCCACGATGCAACATTGGACTTTCACAATGCGATATTTGAGACACGACTATCCAACATCCATGCATGTTTGCACATTTTAACATTCGACTTCTCCATTCTAACAGCTCAAGCGCAATGCAAAATTCAGCTTAGACAATGCAACATCCTTGTTGAGCCCTCAAGCGCATATTTTGCACACTGACATTTCAACTTCTATTTTCCCTCATTGGAAATCTGTAAGTCGTCAATTAACACTGTTAGATCACTGCCAAAATTCATTGGACATTCAGGCCATATTTATGCGAGTTTGCCCAGACTGGGGCGAGTCACATGCTTGTATTACGAGCGCAGCCGGCCAGGTTGAGCGCACTCGCTTAGAAAATGAATCGTGAAGATATTCTTCATGCTTACGAAGTAATACGGGAGACTATATCAATGTTGTGTAACAGAGACAACGCGATACAATAGATTTGTATGAATATTTTGCCTGTGTGATCTATATACGAAGCAATCAGTGTATTTCAATAAAAAGAAAGAAAAACAGACGTAACAGACCTTGGCTTTGTATTTAACTGACGCATTAACATCCATTAGGTTATACTGAATGAAATTTTAAAAATTGACTTTGGCTGTTTTAAAAAGTTTGTTCACTTAAATACGGAAGCCCATAGTGCTCACACGTTGTCGCTGACACGTTGTCGCTGACACGTTGTCGCTGACACGTTGTCGCTGACACGTTGTCGCTGACACGTTGTCGCTGACACGTAATGTCACATGATCGATTCTCGTGAATACTGTTGGTCGGCCATTTTGACTTTGCGTCGTGCAAGATAAGGATCGGAGGGTGAGTTTGGTAAATTATTATCCTTCTATTTTAAAAATGCTACCCGAATATGAATAATGCATGAATCGCAAATTGTTGTCAATTTATATCTACTTATTTATTAGCCACCTCCACTCGAGAAAGTGTGAATTGTGTAATCAATAAGTGTGTATGTTGACATACATGTACATGTTTTTTTATCTCTGAAAATTAGATGCGGGTTTGCATTCGGCGTAACGGAAGCGGCAGTGGTGAGGTATATTATTTTCTGAATAATTTTAAGATACAAAATATCTATTGAGATTGGGGGACAATAGAATTGTCATAATTGTGTCTTGTTAGAATTACAGTGCAGTGAACCATTGCTTTAAAATTACAATTGCTATCCAGATTCTCGGTGGTACATACAGAAGAACCAAGTCATTTGAGACTAAGAATGCAGTGGTCTTTAATGCAGTAATTGAAGAATAGTCCAGAGACTGTTAGAGCCTACTGCATACATATAACTATCCTGCAATCCGCCTGAAAAAAAGCCGGCTTGCAGGCTAACAGGGTTTCGGATCACTAAAAACATGGAATCACGGAAACGGCCAGAAACGGACACAGGATGATGGAATAGACACGGAATTTAAAAAAGAAAATCCATAAAGAAAGCGAGAAAGTTGAATTACAGAAAAGCTGGATTTTATATATAATAAGCTGCAAGTATTCACCTAATATCTGTCATTAGTGTTTCTGCAGAAGTCTATTTTATTTTATACTTTTTTCATTTTATTTTATTTTATTTTGAAGTTGGCACGGGCACTTTCTGACCCCCTCCCCCCCTGGGCCAAATAGAGTTAAGACAATTTATGAAATAGCTTGTTCAAGAGTAAATAATAAAATACAATCATGCAGTTAAAAAATCCATAATTACCATGTTCTTTATTGCAGCACCAAAGTAAATTAAAAACCATGATGCGCAGATAGTTTTCGCCTTTTTAATTCTTGATATATATAAACACATTTTTGGTGTAAACTGCCTATAATTAGCACTGATGTGTTAATGGCCTGTATTTCCCTTGATTCTTCAATATATTTTTAACACTTAGGTTGTTGAATGTCCAGCTACCTTTGATGGCCTGATAGACATGGCAAGACAACTGTTTGGTTTAGATACCAACCGGAGTGTTATTATTTACAACCAAAGTGGTGATACTGTAAATGCACTGTCAGTGATCAGGTACATATAGCTAGTATACTAGCTACTCCTTATATCAAATATCTCGGATATTTGCAATCTCACAAAAGATACCATGCACATGTGAGGGAACAGCTGAGCAAAAGTCTTAGTTTGCAGAATGTTATTGTTCAGTTGGATAATAAGAAACAATATGAATTATTATGAAGCGATGATTGAATGGAAAATACTCTCAGTTTTATGGCCCTTATTTGAGTCTGCGAATTGGAGAAAAACGTATACTTTAGACTGACTCAACAAGGTGAAAGTACAGCTGGAGAGCCTCGTCCAATGATGTTGGCATCTGAAGTCCGTCGCGCCGTAGAATGTGCTCCAAGTAGTCATCTGTGGCATCACTGCCAGTCTTTGAAGAAGAAAGTGTCGACATCGACAAAGCCCAGTCTATTTCCTCCACCGACACGATACACTTGTAATCTTGTGTACCTTAGAAGAGAAGTAAACAGTAATCGGGAAATGATACTGTGATTTCAAAATGGCCCCATAGTTAATTGGTTTTCTTTTTTACTTTTCTTTTCGACCTTCCCTACTTGATTTTGAAAGTGACGTGCCTGCTAGACCAGAGTGAGTAGGTGGGGAAATTGTGACGGAGTGCAAGGCAAATCTGATTGGACCCATCCTCACCACCTTGAAGTTTGGAGTTTTTTTTGCCTACCGAAAAAACTCTATCAAGCGCCTGGGCGCTTATTTCTCTTTGACGCTTCTAGGGTGGACGAGACTGGATTTTATCACAAACTTACTGTGACGGGCCAACGCGGGAGTTTATTGGGTTAGTACTTGGTGTAGGACACACGAATTTTCCCGAGATTTTTTCTATTTAAAAAATCAGTAATCCTATAACTCCAACTTTATCCCTGACCCTGACCCTAACCTTAATCCTATCCCTAACAGCAGTAATAGAAGCAACATACCTTTTCTGTGCGTTATTGGTAATTTTAGAACCTGTTTTTATTAATATATATAATCCGTGCGCCCTACACCAAGTACTTACCGTTTATTGCAAATTCAAAGCGGTAGAGGGCGACCTTATAGAATCGACGTTGGGTTGAGCTTTTGAAAACTTTTTTTGTTTTTTACCTTGTTCTTCTGGAATAAGGTACAAGACATTCGGTATTCCATGTGGGGCCTCCGCACCGTTGGTTCTTCTTATGATGTGATTGTCCCACTTATTTGCAACTCTGTCCAAGTCTTCTTGAAGCATGTCCATAAAGGCGAAGCGAAGGCACTTTCTAAACAGTGTATGGAATATTGCCCTGTCAGATTGATTAGGCAGATCAATACTATCAACAGTAGATGCAGAGGGAAGGTGCGCATGTGTGTTAGAGGCATGCGCGTTGTACTTACGTATGATGTTCATTTCCTATTTCCAGAGCTTCAAATTCTGTTAGATCCTACAGTAAAGAAGAAACGACGTAAACTAGATCATAGTCGTGTTCAGTCATGTGTTTGCAGCGGCATCAGCAATAGACCTTATACATAATGGCGTCATCAGTCGAGAAAAGCCTTGTGGTATTCAGTTTGGTTCGCGATGAAACCAAAATGGCGGAAAATGATGGGTAGATTTTGTAGAAAGTTTAGGGATTAGGAAGAGTTTTTTACCATCATCTACACGACATGTTCTCGCTGCTGTCGCGGACTTGTTTCAAGTTGTCCGTGTGTTGATGTTGATCATTCTTGGAAACATTGGCCCAACACTTATTTGACTTACTTATCAGTCTATCTTCTAAGTTATGTACACCAACCAACCATATTGACTCAAAAGCCTGCCTCTTTATTGCCACTAATCATGATTTTCAACAATCTACCCAACATTCCCCGCTATTTCTATTTCTTTGCTAACCACAACTACTGCCATGCACTTCGAGTGCAACACAATAGGTGAGTTCGTTATGCATAACGTCTATTTCAGCCGTTTGATCGCACAAGTACTAGCCTTGTCTTGGCATCAAACTGAATTAAACTTGACAACTTCCTCATTCAGATTGACAGACAACTGACATTGCCTTGACACGATTTGAGGAGAGATTACATACAATGGGCGATTTAACCTGGCAGTTACCTTGAATAGTTCAATCCACCATTCTGCTCTATTTCTTTTGTAAAAAGACCACCAAGCCTCTATTCGCTGCAATATTGAATTTGCAAAATTAGTTCAAGAAACGTAGGCCACGGTCGCCCTAAACGAAAATGTTTAAAACATGAATCATGATGTACATGTATGTTGAAAAACTGCCAGCTACCCATGTTCGGCCACGGGCGCTGAGTGTAATAAATACTGAATAAATATATTATAAAACCTCACGCGCGCAGCCGCCATATTAAATCTGGAGGCAGAGCATGCCTGGGTTCTACTAGTACCCAGCTTCCGAATGGGCTGACGCGCGCGCTCTTTTCCGACCTACTTTTCCGATCGATCTTTATTTGACGAAGGTTTCCCGATCAGTTTTAACATTTTGAAATCACAATAATCTTCGGAAAATGTTCGGGGGAAACCGCGCGATTATAGCGTTGGTATAGGCCTAGTAACTAGTTTGAAATTTATTTAGAACCCAGGCATGCTCTGCTATCAGATTCAAAATGGCGGCTATGCGCGTGAAAACAAACGATACGCGCGCGCGTAAGGTTTTATTACACTCAGCGCCCGTGGTTCGGCTACTCACTTGATTAAAAACAGATTTTCCATATCTGTGTGCAGAGGCGCCTGAAAGATCGTCGGCGTCATCACGTCTCAATGTACACTGCACTGCGGCCACCACTACATTTTCTGTTCCAGGATCGGTTCGCACTACTCGCGGACACCCTTTAATTAAAAAAACAATTTTGATAACAAATCAACCCAAGATCTGCGTCATGGTTTATCTTTTGAATCACATTTACATTTTAAACAATTAAAGTTCAAATTTCCCTGTTTTTTTTTAGTTTATTCAATATCTGATACGGTACTACTGGTAAGTTTATAAAATACTGACAGACCTTGTAACTGTTTCACACACTTTGTGTAATATCCGCAAACAACTTTAGAGTCTTTGTTGCTGGGTCCGACCTCAAGCCACATTAGTCGCCTTGAGTACCTATAGCAGTTTGCAAACAGGTTAAAACACCAATAGGCTTGGTTCCAACCGTTAGGGTGTCGTACGCCCGCGGTACCCACCACGGCTGGGCTCACGAGCGTCTGGTCAGACAAGACGTCGATTTGACGTCTCAACGAAAATAAATTATTCTAACGGCTCTCTCAAATCGTACATCAACACCCATCTCGTCCGCCATTTTAAACAGCTTTAACATAAATACTCTAAAAACATAATTTATGCTTCCCCTCGGCTCGTGGTTGGGGGGGTCGGGTGAGTATCGCGGGCGCACGACACCCTCGCGGCTGGAACCAAGTCTAACAGCAGCCGACATATATTTAAGAATGATGACACTCACCCATCAATGCAACCATGAATCTCGAATCCATACGGGCGCAACTTATCGTAGCCATCCATGTGCCACACGTAGTTCGGACCCTTATTTCTGTAGACTCTGCACTGTAACCTGTTTCTCCTTCTCTTATTTGTGCCTTGTGGGTCTATCTCTCTTAAAAGTTCCATCACTTTATTTCTGAAAAAATATCAAAATAGATATATCCGTAATTTCCGAAAAAAGATATCCCGTCTTTTTCTCAGCGGATGAATACAGTGCTCCATGCATGAAATTGCCATATCGTACCTTGGTACAGGAATCGCATAATCTTGACGGATTATGTTCCACATATCTCTATATCCAGACAAAGATCCTGGTCCGTCTAGTTCACGCTATATATATGATGAGGGAAATATTATAAAAGAATTTAGCCGCTAAATGTATATAGAGAAAGAAGATTTGGAGTGGATATTAACACGGCATACAGAAAAAGGTATTGAAGAGAATAGCATCAGTCATAGTGAATAAATATTGGCAGAGTGGTGCTGGTAGCTGGTAGCCCCCAGACCAAGAGCGTACACATGCACTGTAATGACGAAACCCCCACCAAAAAAGATGGTATGCATCCACCTTCCAATGCTTCTGTACAAAATACATACATTATTCTTTATACTATTATAGAAGAGTTTCCACTTGCGAACAAGAAATTTTATCACAAATAGGCAAAAAGAAGCAGTCGCAGCATACCTGTATGGCATTCCTAATGTTTGCTTCGGGCACACCAAGATTACGGCGATGCAAGCCCTGTTCTCTTAAAATCCTTCTAAGCTTTGAATAACTGTAGAATAATCCAACATTTACCATAAACCGTAAATCGAGGGTCGGCCAGACCATATTACTATTTTTATTTTTAAATCTTTGTAAACCATGTTTTAGAATCAGAGTATATCTGCACATTTCTTTGTGATGTTGCTTTTCCTCTCTTTTTCATATAATAAAACTGCCAATTTGTATTAGAAGCAAATTTCATCAAGTATACTTGACATTGTCAGTAATATATTACAGCTATATTAAAGGACTGAATAAAGTCTAATACAGTCAATCCAGGAAACGTCCATGAGAACTACAAGATATATAGACCACACGTGTCGACTTCTTTAAAGTTCACATGTATTTTCTATCCCTCGCGTGTACGTGTACATGAAATATTTAACAGTTATACAACGAGCTTGAGTTTTATATCAGTGATTAACGTCAGGATCCACAGTTTAATAGTGCGCAGCTTCTGAAAGAACGTATAACTAACTCTCTGTCTAGACTATCCCATGCCTCGAAAACCCACTTAACAATTTCAGGTCGAGGTGGGCGCTTATTAATTTTTCATACCTAAAGGGTGGGCGCTCATTCGAGGTTGGGCGCTTAATCGAATAAATACGTTATACAACTCGCTTTCGTTTTATATCAGTAGCCTACGCCGCAGACAGTCTAAACCCTTGGTTTACACGGTCTGCGTATTAGTGCACAATATCTTGTCCGAATCCC
>JANVCJ010078920.1:0-11512 GCA_026413505.1 Epizoanthus ramosus | reverse complement strand
CAGCCTATACCTTGATAGTTTCCTAATAGTATTAATTTTAAAATGATAATTTCCAGGTCTTCTTATGGTTATTGATATACCACAAGAGAGGGGAATGGCATCAATATTTTATCGCTGGGAAGAAGATGCCTGTATCTTCCCCCTGTTTGATTTCCTCCACCCCATGTCGACAGAGTGGATGTACATGGTGTATTTGGTTATGTTTCTGGGTGCAGTTGGAATACTCATCGGTCTCTTCTACAGACTAAGTTGTTTAGCCTTTGTGGTAACATACTGGTACATATTCTTCCTGGACAAGACAGTTTGGAACAACCATTCATATCTGTATGGTCTCATATCAATCATTCTTCTGTTGTGTGATGCAAATCGATATTGGTATGTAAAAATCCAGAGCTGTGTTTAAATGATATAATTATTAGTAATTGATCATACAATTTTATTTTAGTGGGACTTAATTTTCATTGGCAATTTTCACAGTTGTCCAGAAATAAAGACCTGTGAAAAGCATTATCACAAATTTAACTGATGATGCAAAATTTAATACCCTGTTATAAAACATGTTTACAAATTTGTATACTAGATTTTGAGCGACATAATATTAGAGAAAAGACATATTGTAAAGTAATGCTTTCCAAGTGAACCAGTTATAAATTTTGTTTTGTTATGTTAATGGTCTGTTTAACATCTTCAAAATACAGCTGTAGATTGATCAAATAATGTGAATTATTAAAATCTATACTTTTTATAATTGGTACTACTTCTGAGATCACTAGCTGTTTGTTTTTTTGCAAAATTTAATTCCTTTTAACATAATTTAATATCTAATGATTTCTAAGTAACTACAAGGGCACCATTGGCTCGCTAGGAATTATAGTTATTGGAAGGAGGACTATTCTGTGTCAGAAATTCTAAATGCAGGAGGAAGGGGGAGGGTGTGGTCTGAAGCAGGAAATGAGTGGCAAATTGGATCAAGAAATTAAAAATAGTCAAGTTCCTCAGGCAAGCAACATTTGCCCAGTCAGGCAAGTTCTAGAGTTATAAAACATACAGAAAACTACCTGACATGGGTTGATTTTAATGTCAGATTCTCCACCCAGAGGAGAAGGCAGACCTTCCAACCTCTGAAACCCCCAAACCGTGAGGTCTCCAAAATTTCCCCGAAAAACCTTGAGAATTAGGTCCCAAACCGTGAGATTTTTAAAAATGTTCCAAAAATGAACAAAATACAAGACTAATTAAGCATCAGAACGAGGTCCAAAAATAGCTCGCCCTAGATTCCCTGTGAAACATGGCCACTTCAAGCGAAACACATACAATGTATTCAAAGACGGAATTCGATGAGAAAACTGCTACAAGTACCAAGAAAATGCATAAAGTAACACACAAGTTTCAATTTGGGCTGTATTATATTAAGAACTCATTCGATTTGGAAAACCATGAGATTTAGAAGATAAACCGTGAGTCTCACGGTCAAACCGTGAGAGTTGGAAGGTCTGGGACTAACAAGACTAACAAGACACAGCGGGAAGATGGTTCACTGGCAATAATTCTCGATCGGGGGTCGGTCGATCTGCAACAGCATTCAAGTACATACGACCTGCATGTGTTAGGATTATATCAAGTATCGATACTGCCTCCGAACTGGCGGACTCCACAGCTGAACGGGCGAAATCGGGCGCTTGGTAACCGCGCGCATAATTCGGATGGACTGGGGAGAATCATCCTGAAACCTCCCCGGCCGGCCTATCGATCCTGTCTAGAATATGCCTCGCTTACGCTCGGCAATTTGTTACTCTACGAAATTGAACCAAAATAAAATTTGATTGGAGGATTCGGAAGATTCATATAAAAATGTTGCAACTGGCCTTACCACTTTTGACATAGATTGACAGCTGTCAATCATCCAGCAATAAATAATTGGAACTCTAAATAACTAACACAAACTCAAATAACTCGTAGTGTTTTTCATATTTTTTTAAAATCTGTTTGCAGATACGATTATAAAATCAAAATTGGAAAATTTTTACCGGAACCCAAAATATATATATATGCTAATGTATGCAAATGTATGCGTATCTTCGTGTCTCCGTGCATAAATTAGCATATATATTTTGGGATCCGGTGAAAAATGTTCCAATTTTGATTTTATAATCGTATCTGCAAACAAATTCGAAAAATATAAAAAAAAACTCTACGACTTTTAAAATGGACTCTGGTTCTTTTTATTTTTTTTATTTTATTTTTTATTTTTTGGGGATCTGCTATGTACTAAAGTTTTTCAGTAACGGTGCTCCCATGGTGGATAGTTCCTCCTGAAATGTTCTATAATTGGTCTAGGATTTAAGGAAACCGAAGCCAATTGCAAAATTGCGCACATTTTAAGTTCAGCGAGATGTAGTTGTCTGCTCATGCGTACCAACGTTGTCTCTGTTGGCGCAGTGGATATGACATGTGCCTTCGGATGCCTTCTACCCGGCAAGGCGAGGGTTCGAATCGGACTTAGAATGTTTCTAGACTATATATACATCAAAGAATTTTTCAAGTGCCCATGGAAACCGAAAGATCGACCACACAAGTCCTTGAATCCTTGATATCATTAATACTCAATTAGCGTACACTTTAAAGTAAAAGTGTCCAGCGATAGAATACAATAATAATTTCGTGACGTTTTAAACATTCATTTGGCATTTGCTAAGTTAACTTTGGATTGCAGTATTTAAAATCCCAAATACTTTGAGTATGATACATTTGTCAACAGTCAAGACATCATTCTCAAGACGGAAGCGAAACTTCCGTCGATCAAATTCAACATATCTTGATTCAACTAAAGCAGGATACTGTCAGTATAAACTAAATGACATTGTTACCGCATAAAGTATTATAGAACCACTGAGAAACCCGAACTTGAAGAATATTGACAGATTTAATTCGAGTTTGATGTCAGCTCGAACTGTCTTGTTTTTGCAGTTTTATAATACGAAGACAATTTTTCAGACTCGGTTCACGGATCGATGTTCAAGTATCGCCTCCCACTACTACTGTACTAGATAATCTATTAGCTAGACTTGAGCTACATTCAACAATTTACATCAATTTTATCGGTCTTAATTTTGTTCTCAGGACTTTCCCTTGTACAAATAATATTGCGAATACGTTCTAGCTAAAAAAAAGAAAGAAAAACGTATGGAAAAAATATTTTGTGACACTGAAGTAGTCCCAGCTGGTCACCCATCCAAGTACTAACCCTGCCCAACCAGGCTTAACTAGCTAACTTGCTACGCGGCGGCAACGGCGGCTCTTGCTTGTGCTTTGTCGGTGAATACATGGGCGAGTTCAATGTATAATCAACGAGGAATTTCGAATACTGCACGAGGCTTTAGCCGAGTACAGTATGAAGAAATGTCGAGTTCATTATACATTGGACGAGTTCATGTATTCGCCGACAAAGCACAAGCAAGATTTAATATTCAAGTTGAGTTCGCTGCAAGACAACCAGACACAAAAATACGCGTCTAACTGAACTCGGGAAAGCCGAGGTACTGAGCTCAGTGAACCGAAGTGAGAGCAACTAAAGCCATTTGTGTGATAAAAAGTATAACGCATGGTTTTTCAGTGCGTTGAACTTTTTATGAGATGATTTTCGCTACTGTCACGAGGTACACTATGACCACGTGGTACAAATAGACCAATGAGAATCGAAATATTAGTAGTGTACGAAACTTGAATATTTTTTAAAAAACAACAAATCTCGCGTTATCTATAGGTCCCCTATTACTGAAAAGGCTTACAAGTGAAAAGGCTTACAAGTGCCTTCTGAGGTCAAAAAATCACTCAAAGTTCAGTGACAACTTATATTCCAACTGAAGCATTCCCTTTTCACCAAACACAACTACCACAATGCATGGACGATATATCATTTAGTAAAACTCGAATATGAATATAATAATAAACATAACACATAAACAGACACCACTTCAAAATGAAGCAAGAGATGAATTTATTTCTAACAAAACGTCTAAAATTTACTGGTACAACGTGCCTACATATGCTGTTTAATATACGTCAAATTTAAGTACAACATTTAACTCATTTGCATAAAGTTCGACGTTTGAAACGGGTCAAACTTCAAATCATATCAATGCTCTACCCTACCCTACCCTCTGACCCTAAATAGTGGACGCTAGATGTTGGCACTAAAGTGGCCTCTCTTTCACGTGATGTTCTCCCTCAGTAATTTTCCTGATGAGCACGGTGAACAAGCAATAAAACACTTGATGAATTAAGCAGCCTTCTGTCTTGCCGAATACTAGTATCGATTTCTCAACTGAAGTATTTTGCCACACTGGACTCTACTGAATGCAACAAATAATACTGATGAAATTCATGGGTATTGTGCTGCGCTGGCAACTCTGGAAAGAGAATGATAACAGGTGATGTTGAACAATACAAATGGTGTTGGAAATGACAGGGAATGCGATGCTGCTTGCGTTAGTGTCCGGAAATGACCTCTAAATGACCTCCGAGTTGCCAGGTGAGGATAATTTATCATGATTTGCAACGCCATAACCATCCACTGCCTCTGCCCAGTTGGTACAAATTAGCGACAAAAAGAACATTTCATCAGCATTATTATAAGTAATGTTTGTGACAAACGATGGTGATCATGGGCTACAATTAAACAGAGAGATGGCATAAAATAGTTGTTGGTGTTGATAAATTGAATATGTTTTAAAACTCCCAACCAATCTTCTTCCATATAAAATGGAAGTTCCTGCAGTTGGAATTCTAATCATGGAAGAAGACCAGAGACATCTGCGTATAAAGCAGATGCTCTTTCACATTAGATCTTATACCACATGCTATAGATCCAGTCCACACACGGCGGCAAATGGCCACATTGGCAAACAATTTACTAGCTGCTATGTTCTTAGTTATGTCAGTGGCAGGGCTAGGAAAAAGGAAGGGTTGAGAATGAAAAAACTCAACTGTGTGCCGATATCTTTGTCCTTTGCAGATACTTGCAAGAGCTACACTTAACAACGACAGGTGTCAGATACATACCACGCTACTCCGTACACTAGATAAAAAAAACAATTACACACAACAAAAGAAAACTGACAAGGTTTACACTTTAGTTGGTGTATGAATAAAATGTCGTTAACATTAGTGTAGCTATTACAATATTCACAAGCATCAGTGGAATGTTCAGAAGAACTCTCTCCTGTGGTACATCTCTGGGCTGAAGTAGGAGGTCACTACAACCCGGTTAGCAAACTTTCTTCCTGCAAGTGAGGACGCAGCTGCTATGCTTTCGTCTGGCGAGGTATACTCCACAAAGATCTACGGTGACAAAAGTGTACAGCTTAGAATTACAACGGGAAACACAGAAGGGTTTGTTCATTATATGCTTTCCATGGTCTTTTAGTCTAAGAATGAAACATAAATCGCCATCACTGGCAAGTATTACCTTTCCACAGCCTGGAGGTTCCTCTCCGCCAACTGGTCTTGGAATCTCCAAACTTGCAACGTTACCATATTTTGAACACTCCTCTCTGACGTCATCAAATATTTCTGTTCAGACAAAGAAAACACGCTTGATGAGTTCAGCTGTTTTATCAGTCAAATACGCCAATGGACGTTTTCACACTAAAGACGGGTAACTCAACTCAGACAGATAACTTATCTGGTATAAAAACAGGTGGGATGGAAAACTCGTCAGGAAATCATCTGAAAACATGGCTGATTTTTATATCTACATTGATTGCGACGCATTTTCGAACACGTCTTTTCTATCAGTTAGATGGATATAAACTCGTTCAAGTTGGTCTTAAATTTACATCAGACAGATATTTGGCCACAATTATGAAACTGATACATCAAAGGAGACTTGCACTGAAGAAAGCAGCGATAGTTTGTTGGAAATCAAAACACTGCAAGGCAAACAAGCTCTGTCCAATTCATTACAGTTTTAAACCGTAAGTACAAGCAACTACGCTTGATAACATTTGTTGCAAGCTTTTTCATGAAAGTAATAAACCATTTAGTATGATGGTGATAGACTCTACCAATTACTTGTATATGATTAACAAATAGATTCCATTTTCCGTGCGTCTGTTCAAATGACGTCAAAACACGGCGAGAGAACTATTAGTGAACAGACGTACGGAAAATGGAATCTATTTGTTTTATACAATAATCGAAACAGATTTTCGAGGTTTTCCTCTATTGTAATTCAACTAAACGAAAATAGAGATGCAGTGGCGTGACGCGTGTCGTCATTTTGGTGTCAGTTCAAAAATAGATCACAGTTTTAGACCAATCACAGTGCGCCGCGTTATATCTTGTTTATTGTATAAATGAATGTCAGTCATTGTTTTCGAATTGTTGATAATTTAATTCTCCATATATAAAATTAAATATTTTATAACTACAAAACTTTTTCTTGTATTACAATATTTAATTGTTTAGGAACTATTTTCGAGGAAAACAGTTGTGTACTTGTGTGTGTGTTTACATCATTTTATGACTTGCCTCTTAACTCGCTGAGTTGTGTTTGCCGGTCTCGATTCCAATTGTTGAGTGTATCATAAACCATACTGAATATTGAAACATGGATGTCTACGCTTCTAATGCACTTTGTATATTTTCTCGCGTATACATATATATAAGGGCGCACCTGTTCTTCTTGTATTTACTCAAAGATGCAAACGGGAAGATATGGTTTTGAATTACCTTACCTTCCTCGAATAATGAATAGGGGATCTTACATGGCTGTGCGAAGATACGGCTTTTGTCTTCGAGTGTCGAATGTAGTAACACACGAGTGAGCATAGCGAACGAGTGTGTTACAAAATTCGACACGTGAAGATAAAAAGCCGTATCTTCAAACAGCCCTGTAAGTTTCTTTTTATCATATTGAAATTCATAAGAAAAAACGAACTTCTGAACCAGCTCACACGAAAATCAGGTAAAAATCCATAAGAAAGAACAAATTTTGGAGCCAGCCAACAAACATCCAGCTGACTTTGTTTAAAAAAGTATGTAATATCCAAGGATAGTTTATATGTACAAAGATATGACTTTTATCAACACTGTTAATACTCGGTATCTTATGAATTTTCATATGATAAACCGCATTATCTGTTTATACTGTGATGTATTGATGATAAACGTCCTTTTCTCCTGTTCCTAATTATTGCAGTGAGCAATGTTACCTTTTAAAACTTGAATGTCTCTATACGTTGTATCTTACAGATAAGAATGTCCTGTCTGAACAGAGCACAGTTGTCTGCATGTTGGGATGCAATTTTGAAAACATTTATACAATATACAAGACTTTTTCTCTGTTTTACAATCTATTTTCATACCTCCATTGTTTGGGTCATTGTTTTCGCTAATGTTCACAAGGTGTTTGAACACAATCCTTTCAAGAGACTTCTCTGACTTTCCAGTTTTGTTACTCCTATAGCGATGGTTCAGTTCTGTTCATAGAAACATTCGCTTTGTTGTGCTATAATGTATACTAATGTTCCAGCCCGTACTTGTAAGGACAGACGTTAAAGCCAACCCGTTTCTGATTGCTGCTTTCATAACAATAAATTACGTCACTCCATATATTGTCAATTAAAATTAGAATCCTGACTAACTTTTACATATATCATCCACTCGGGAACTGCCTCGTCAAAGTTAGCGTCAAAGTTTCTATATTTGTCTAAATATTATTTTCGAACATCAATACATGCAAATAGTTGCTTCATCGACATTCGTGTTGAAACGAAACCTCTGGTCAGGGTATTATCAAAGCTCTCTGTTAAAGGTGTAGTTCCTGCCTTGCTGAACTATTTTTGTTTTGTTTTAAACACCGCAACATGAACATCATCTCTGAGACCCAGAATCATTTAAAAAATGTGTTTTTTCCGCGTGTATTATGGCCCTTGACTTACAGAACTTATGTTCGTCTGAAACTCATCCAGGTCGGGTTATGTTTTGCTTTATTTTTGTGAGCCAGAAAAAGATCAGTATCATTCAATCATTAGCACCCATTATTGCCCTAAAATTTCACGTAATGCTGATATTTCAATGCGAAAATATTAAAAACGCTGGCAAAACATATTCCTGTATCTCATTAACTGTTGTCGATATGAGGACATGAAAACTTTGCATACATGTTTAATTAATTGTTCACAGGAAATTTAGGGACAATGATAAGGACAGATACAGTTAACTAAAGCTACAACATACAAAAGTGAACACAAACCCAATGCTAGAATATAACATCTGAAAAATTTACACACACACACACACACACACACAAATATTGTGTTCATGTACACCAAAACGTTTATTATATTAGTAGATGCAAAAAAAAGAGCAGTCAATCTATTCCTTTCAACTCCTTATGGTCTTCTAAATGGTTACTGAGAGAATGTCTTGAGCTTTGGCATGCATCAGTCTAGTTTACACATAGCTAATTAGTTTCCATAGTAACTATGAGGTGTTGGCTATTATTGCTAGTACGGTAGCATCAGTTATACGTTTTGATAACGACAATCAATTTTTTGAAGTATCTCATCAACACAAGTAATAAGGATGAACAACGCTTATTTTCCATACTGGAGCATCACTTTCAGTTGCACGCTGAAAGCATAAATCGGCGAATTCATTTACCTATATACACAACCTTGTTACCGAAATATTTTTGTTTTTGACTCACTTCTTGTCGAATCTCAAAGATCTTCTGCTTGTTTTTTTCATTATTTTTTATTTAAACTAATGGAGTTTTATGCAAAAATCCATCCATCTTTGAAATTGAGGCGCGAGAGAGGGCAAGAACAGGGCTACGGAGTGTATAATTGCGTGGTTCTGTTTTGAATCGAAATTGTCAAACACGGGGAGGAATTTGAGGTCTACTATGCGTGTGAGCAGAAATCGTGTCGAGACAAGAAGGAAGTGCTTAAGTTGCGCACCCTTAGACGCTTTTTGGTAGATTTTACAAAAAGAACACCAAATAGAGAAGAAAAAACAACGAAATGAGCTCAGTCAATCTTGTCTTCAACTTCTTCTTATGTATATTTAGTATCTTAGGTATCTTTTAATATCTTAGGTATATTTAGGGCCCCCATTGATAGCAGTTTTTTTTTGTAAACTGAAGGGGCAACCCTATTTAAATAAAGGTTAATTCATTCATTCTTCTTGTGAACTTTGTTCCTTGGACAGTAAGCTGTTGAAGAGTGGCACAAAATAACAACTTCTGGAAAGCCTCTTTGTAATCCTCATTGAAGATGTAGTAGATCACAGGATTTATAGATTGGTACGTGTACTGCAACAATATGGCGCTAAATATCAGATGTCTTGAGTCACAGGGGCGCTGAGACTTCCAAACATACGCTCTTAGAAACGTGTAAATGTTAAAGGGAAGCCATGATACAAGGAAAACAGCAATCACTGTCACCAGCATATATGTTATACGCCTGTACTTCTCTGCTCGACGTCGTTTCTGCTCAGAGCCCAAATGAAGCTTAGACTTCTGTTTGTGCAGAGTGATAACTACGGCTGAGTAGAGACTGGTGAGGAGTATGAACGGCAGATTGGTGAAGCACACGAGGAAAGTCGAAAATTCAACTTTTTCCGCTTCTTTGTTGATAAATGCTGGCTGCCAGCTCTCGGTGCAATAGGTCTGATTATTTCTGTGAGTAATTTTATATTTGTAAAAGTAAATAGAAGGAAACATGGCTCCCATAAGCCAAGTCAAAGCGATTAGGACGAAACAGTATTTCTTGAATGGTAGTCTCCTTGTTGGAAACACAACGCTAAAAAATCGCTCAACTGCAATTATCTCCAGAGTCAAGACAGATACCCCGATGGACAAGTCTTCTGCAAATGGTAAGAAGGAGCAGGTTAGCGAGCCAAAGGCTCCGTCCACCAGCCACAGTCCACGGGACAAGTAAATGTGTTGGATTCTTCTTGGCAGAGCAAACAATGGTGTGAGTAGATCTGTAATTGCCATGTTGACAATAAAGAAATTCACTGTTTTTCTTAACTTATCGTTCTTGTACGTCGCCGCAATAACCAGGGAATTTCCTGTCGTGTTTAGGATCAGTAGCACAGAGTACGCTATGGTCTTGATAACCTTCACGAGGTTAGAATCCAGAAGAGGATCGCAGTCAACTCGTAGTTTCGGAAGCTCTGTTGTTCTGTTGAAACCAGGCTACAACAACGAAATGGAATAGGTTACTATTCTATTGTCGTCTATTTCCAACACATGGGGTTTATTAGATGGAAGGCCTAGGGGCTTTTGGAGGATGCAGAAATTGTTCTCTCGCTTGCGTTTTTCTCTGTTCAATTCATTGAAAAGCGATCTTCTCATAATTTATTACTTTACATCTCATTTCGGTTACAATTTTAATTGGTTGGCACATGTATAGGGCATGGTTTAGATGGTCGAAGTAGGAAAAGGTTGAATTTGGATGTGGTGGGGTCAGAACAATCTGTTAGGGGTTAGAAAGGTTTTGCATTCATTTGTGAACTGACTTTCTTTCCCATCTAGACAAAAGCAGCGACTAAAATGTGAGTTACACATTCACTTCCTGTTTGTAACACATACTCAAATAGTAACTATTCTCTATATATCAAAATACTTTTGAAATTTATCTCTTAGCTTGGGAACCAGTGTCTTGAGTTTCCTCTCGATTTTTCATGTTGAGAATCACGGGAAACAAACCTAATTTCTTCCCTCCAGGCTTGTAGTCATTTTAATACACTTAAAAGTGTACTGAATCAATCATTCTGGAAAAACAGGTAGTAAATTAAGTATGGACTATAAAATAATGGTCTCGATGTCTATGCATCTAATACACTTTGTCAGTTATCCGGCGTCCTTATATCGCTTTGACTATAGATATACATTAAACACACATCTGTTCTTCTTTTGTTTACTCACAGCTACGCTCTGGATAGTTTGACCTTAGCTTACAGTAATGCGTTAACAACAAACTTCGTCCTCTTTTAGCGTAGCGTGCCCAACTTTTCCCTTTTATTAATAAACACATGATGTTAATGCAAGTGTAATCGTATACAATAAATTGTGTAAAATATTTCAATAGAATCACATTTGCTTTAACTGTATTAATATTGTGATATTGTAGAAAAAATTCAAACGGATGTGCACTCTTGCAGGGAACATGGCCAAACAAATGCGGCAATATTAATACCTAAGTCCTATATATACCATGAATCTGCAACTTTTTTATTTCCAAAGTCATCAGTGATTTTCTGTAGACCTGCTTTTTGAATGGCAACCCCAAAAGAAAATTCTAAAATACGATTAGAAACAAAACTAATCAGTAAAACTGAAATTCTCCAGACTTCGATTAAAAATATGGTTAGGTAATGGTGATTTCAGATGGAAAACAATTTTCTCTGAAACGCCTGTCTGTTAGCCTGCCCGCAGACGATTATTTTCCTTCGCAGCGAGAAGTGCTCTCCCTCGGAAAAACTCGTCTGCCCACTCGTA
>JANVCJ010078909.1:0-11512 GCA_026413505.1 Epizoanthus ramosus | reverse complement strand
CTCCTCTGTTTCTCCATATGGGGAGTAACATGACAGCCGCGTTGTGGACGTCTTTTACTGGATGTGGCTTTTTACTCTGAGCTTAGCATATATACGACAAAATCCAAGAAAGATAAACACTAAAATTGCCTCAATTCTTGTGGCAAACCACATGTTATTAAACCATTACCGTAGCTTCGAAAAGGAGTTTAACTTTATCCGCAAGATCCTAGCGCCAAGCTCTCCTCACTGATCAGTTTAACAAGGAAAGATAATTCCAGCTGGCACTACTTTGTTGTCGAATCGTTCTCAGTCTTACATGACCAATTTCTGTAAACGTTCTTTTTCAGTATGATAAGTTGTAGATGCAATGATGTATACTGTACTAGATCCTTTAATATCATATCTATATTACTGGCTTTGTAAATAAATGTATTATTTAATAGTTCATATTATCTGTCATAAATGGATCTCTTTGTAAATGATAATTTCCTGTGTTTCACAAACATAGATCAGATTATTTGTAAATGACCAACTGTTCACGTTTAATTAAATTGGTGATTTCGTAAATGACCACTGAAATATTTTGTGTTTCAATATACCACTATAAAAAAGTATAAAACTGACATAAATATTCCTTTTAAGTTGATTGTACTCGCGCAAGTGTTTGTATGTATACATGTATATCTGAACACTTTGTAAAATTTTTACAGCAAGGTAATTAACGCTTGGCCGCATTAAAAGAATCTGCCAACTGACCAAGATAAACTATTGCGTGTTTCTCTGTAATTACATCAGATAAAGTAACAATATTTTGCAAAAGTAAAAACTGTGTAGTTTATATTTAGCCTACTGTATTTTTGCAGTTTTTATCAATAAATCAACTAAAAGTTGATGTGTTATGTTGTTCACCGTGAGGGTGGAAGGGTTTGAGGTGACGTTTCGAGCGCTAGCCCTTCGTCAGAGCAAAAGAGGGCAAGCGCTTGGAATGAGCCTAAACCTTCCACCGTCATGCACGGCCAACAATATTTAGTTGATTTATCGATAATTTGGCTTATAGAAACTAGTCTGTAAGAGTCAATTTTTGCAGTATTTATTTTTCATTCTTTCATATTTTTTGCGTGAATAAAATATATTTATTTTTACATATAATGTTTATAATGATATGTAACATTTGCACTTTCGTAACAAGGGTATTTATTATTTGATACACCAGAAAGTACCCGTAGAAAGACCAGAACTTTCTGGCCACATTACATCTGAAAATATTGTCCTGTATCATCAAACCACACTATTTTGATACACTAGTTTTCGTTTGCGACATTTGGCAATTCATGTGAGTTTTTATTTTTAATTTTGTGTTCAGCATAGACGCGGATCTTTGTATGTTTGGCGTCGCTGCGGAAGCAATCAAATTTGTTAAATATTTGAATTCGTTTGGGATTTTTCATAAGATGTTTTTAGATATTACTATTATTTCTTTATTTGGTTTTTTATTGAAAAAGTTGTGTTTGGTATGATTCTTCAGTTTCGTCTAACTTTAGTGTTTCGGTTTTAATTTGCGGTATTTTCAGAACACTGAACAGGAGTTCTATAACTCTTACAAGTACAGATCAATCGTGTTCGTTTTAGTCACAAAGGCTTTGTTTCGAACTTTTGCACTTTCCTTTACAAATGTAAAGTATTAAACAGTAGCATTAAAATGTACTCATGGAGAGCTTTGACATGTATGGTCACACCTTACCTTGCTATGTGGTAAAAAGAAGTATATAATCTGTCACTCAGTTATGTAAGACAGTCGGGACTGGGTGCCAAAAGATATAACGGATAAGCTGTCGCCCATATTCGTTGTTAACTCATAGTCATATATGAAAAATACTTCATCTTCTTTATGGTAACTTGAACCTGCCAACTGACGAGGTAAACTATGTTTCTCTGTCACTGATTACTTAAGATAACATGATCGATTATTGCACAAGTAAAAGCAATGTAGTTCATATCTTATGCCGTATTTAGCGCTCTTCAGTATACACTGAGTAAAAAATCTATATTCTACTCTATCTCACTCAATTTTTGCAGTATTTATTTATGATTGTTTATAACTCTATTTATTTTGCCTTGTAAAAATTATTTTGATCGTGAGTGAAGCCGATACGATGATTCTTCGTAATCAATTATTTGCCCTTTATCATTTCATGCTGTTGCGCTTTTACAGCAATTCGAAATTTTGCGTGTTGGCTTTGATGTTTGTCCCTGTAACAAAGTGATGCGGCTTGAAGCTGATTATTTGAACGTTAGTGGGAGTTCAGTCCAAGCCTGTTTCTATATTCTATATTCAATAAGCTAACATTACAGAAAAACTAAACAGGTTTTTCTATCAGTCTTTTCCGTATTGTTAGCGATAATGTTTGTGATTGTTTACGACCGTTTTGGGCGTGTTGCGTCGTAATGGGAACTTTAGACAGACTGCGAGAGAAATAGAACATTTACTATGTTCATAAAATGAGGCAGTGTTTACGATTTTGTTCTCACTTATTTGTTTTATGAGTTGCTGACTGTTTTACCTCCAATCGTGTTGGCAGTGCATTGTTTTAGCGCACAATTTCAATTGATTTTAACTCTAAAAATCAGACATACATAATAACATCTGATTTCCATTTCCCTTTCTGTGGTGCTTTGAGTTTATCTTCCACAGATTTATCTCCTTTCTTCTGAAAACATGACAGTTGTACCAAGTATGGTTGAAATCCCGAGATATTTTTAGTCTTTAGTAGTCAAGCGCTGTAACCGATCCTGGCCCAATGTATGATGCGTTCACTACCTTCACCTCCCTAGCTCGCCCGGTCTGTCGTTCTGGCAACCCAGTACATTCCCAAATACGGTTTAAGAACCTTCGGAACACCCGGACAAATGCATGTCGAAGTTTTTTGCTGAAAATAACATAAATAAAAGGGTTGCATGCGGAATTTATGGCAGGAAGTGTATAGACAAATGTTATGTTCAGGAACATGTAAACTTCGTTCAGTGCTGGGTCTGCTTCGGCTTTGACACATGACTCACACCATAGCCGCACCACCACAATCACAAAAAATGGAAACCAACAAACGGTAAAAACTCCCACCACTATGGCCAGCGTTTTTGCTGCCTTGATTTCCCGTGTTAATGCCTGACGTTTTTCCTTCATGTTTCCCGCCACTACGTGCGACGCGGGAACGGTTGCGCGAGCGATGGCCCGCGTGTGCCCATTAGCTATATGGAACACATACGAATAGGCACAGATAATCACTAATAACGGTAGAAAAAATCCCGCGGTTGATGCGAAGGTGTAAAAATACTGGTCATACTTTACGCAGCCGTTAGTAATATGAACGTTTTGAACGCCGAAGTCTGTCCAGTTAAATAGACCCAAAGAAGCCACCAATATTGAAACAATCCATACTGATAGCACCATTAAAATGGCGTTCCGTTTAGTGATGTAGTGGTGATAGGTGAGTGGGTACTTGGTGGCAAGGAAACGATCCACCGAAATGAGCGCCAAGTTCCATATTGATGCGCAGCAACACAAAAAATCGGCCGAGATCCAAAACTGGCAAAATCCTGCGCTTAAACACCAATTAAAGTTGTGCAAGGTTTGATGAATACGAAATGGCAATGAGAGAGTCGCAACCATTAAATCAGAGACGGCGAGTGATACTACCACAAGATTCGTAAAAGTTCGAAGACTTCGGTTGAGGCAGACAGTAAGACAAACGCTTCCATTTCCCAATAGTGTTACTACAACAATGAAAATCAGGAAGGTAGCTTGCGCAATGTGAGGTGGCGAAGTCTTCTGCTGACATGCTAAAGCCATTAGGTTATGTGGTGTTTGAGTTGTTAAATTTGACTGTAAAGAAAAGTTACTGGCAGTTGTGGTTGTCTTCGTATCAAAGGTAGTAATAGAAGTCATGTTTGTTGTTCTCTGTTGGCCTCTTGTCCTAATTCACGCGAAGAGTGTGTTCCAAGCGGCTAAGTTACTATACCCTTGTTCTTGTCTCATATCGAACCTTTGTGATATGGCAACAATATGAACTCGTGAGAGATGTTAAAGCCATATGCAAATAGGGACAGATTTTGGCCTAAATTACCAAGATAATACGTTAAGGACATGACAGCACGAAACAGGTGTCGTGTCACTCAAAAATGAGCTGTTTAAGATTTGTCAAATTCTTAACAGGCTTATCAACATGCTAACGCGAAATATTACATTTTGCGTGGGAGACAGGAGTTTATTGACAAAGGGCGACGTTAAGAATAAAATTATTACCTCTTAAAATGATCCGTTAAAGGATTCATTTGCAGAAGTAAGATATTTACTTTCCCAAATGAGTGAATTTTGTATGAACATTCTGTACATGAACCGTTTGAATTATTGTCTCTTTAGGCTGGCTGATTTTCAAAAATAATTATATTTCTATTTTCTATTTTGCAGCGATTAGTTTACTTTTGGAACAACAGAAAGTGGTTGTGTACTGAATGCATTAAAACTTGCGAATAGAAACCGGATCTCGCGAGGGAGTTCGAAAAGGAAACTGTCACATTAAGAATCTCATGGCAGCAACTCCCATGACACCCGAAACGAAATCAAGTGATCTCTTCTATAAATGAATGATCTATTTTATTAAATTAATTTTTTGTGGATATGGATTTTTATATTGAAAATGGCAATGTCAGTGTCTTATTATATGCTGTTGGCGTTTTAGAATCCTTCAATGAACTAATTTGCGATAGATGAAAACAGTACTGAAGATAAGCTTTGGACGAAGAAAAGGTGAATTTTGAACAGATAGACTGGGACTAAATATTCCTGTCGCTTGTAAGTCTAAACTTGACCTCCTCCAAAGCTACGCGGCTGAATAAGTTCGTAACGCTATTTTATTCTTCGTTGATTATTGTTAATTTAGTTTTTGAAAACGTTTATTTCCTTTTCCAAACATATTGACAGCAGCAGAATGAAAAAGCCGACCCTAAAGATTTCACGTCAGATACCTTTGTCAAGATTCTATTGAATTCAGTCGAAACTTCCTTAATTTGAAACTTGGTAGAAACTTCCTTCCTTTTAATATTTTTTACTGTTACAGAGAAAAAAATGTCATATGTTGCTGCAAAGTTGAGGAGACAAATTGTCAAGATTGTAAAGATTGTAGTGCCATTTAAGATTGCTAAAGTCGCATCGTTTTCGCCATTTTACGTTCACTGATATCAAGAAATGAACAAAGATCTTTAATGAATTGTAGAACAACGTTTATTCTTGTTTTTCTTTATTAATATTTAAACTTGATATTTTAAACATGTCGCTGACACATTTTTAGTTTGTACCATATCAAACATCTTTCTGAGAGCTCTAAAGTTAAGATTGCCGCCGAAGTGCTAAGCAAGCCGGTGAGGTTGTATGTTAGCCTCGTCTGCATCCAGTCAACCTCCCCTCCAAATCGTTCACACCTCCACCTATTCACCATTTTAATTCAAAATGATGGACGGCGAAGGGTTTGAGTCACGGTTAGCACTTGTTTCTATCGACCGAAGGGATGATTTCAGCTACAAGACAGAGGCTAGGGTTAGGGTTAGGGTTAGGGTGCCTAACCCTACCCTCAACCACTACCATAATACTGTTACCATTGCCGTTGCCCGATTGTCAGTTTTTTCTTTCCTGGCAATTGCTTTTATCAGTTAAAAGCAAAGACTAGTCTCGTCTGCATGCAGTTATTACCATTACCGTTACTATTATCATCACCATCACCATCACCATCACCATCACCATCACCGTTACCGTTACTATTACTATTACCATCACCGTTAGCGTAACCATCACCATTACCATTACCATTACCGTCACCATCACCGTCACCATCACCGTTACCGTTACCGTTACTATTACCATTACCATTACCATCACCATCACCATTACCATTACCGCCACCATCACCATCACCGTTACCGTAACCATCACCATTACCATTACCATTACCATTATATTGCCGTTGCCATGCATTATTTTTACTTTCCATTTACTTTTATCAGTTGGAAGCAATAATTTTCAGTATACTAATTTTTTTGCTCAGGTTTGCAGATCTCTCTTCTTTGAAATAACTAATTTTCCACTTGTTGTAAAGTTTTCATTAAACCTCTAGTGAGCTAGAACAAGGAATGTTTTAGATGTTCTTAGGACACATTCATGATGTGCACTGATTAAACCAGCTTAAACTGATCTGCTTCCTCTAATCTTTGGTTAAAAATCTTACAGCCACGTAATCAGAAGTTTAGATCTAGATATATTTTAATTTTTTCTGCAGGTAATTCTTAAAGACACGGGAGAACCCAGCGACTTTGTGTACTTCGTCAAGTCCGGTGCGGTCCGTGTGGTGAAAGAGATGACCTTTGTAGCAAAACAGCTGCATACGGGACAAGTTCGTCTTACCCTCCCCCCAGTCGGGAACAACAAGGAAATCGTCCAGGCTTTCACATTGGGTGAAAGTGAATCATTTGCGACATACTTCCTGGTGGCTCATATGCTCGAGAAGGGCGAGTATTTTGGTGTTGGTGAGGACATGACAGAAACTAGTTTCGTATCTGAGGGAAAGGTAAACATCTTCTATTTCTCATAACACATGTTTTGGAAGATATCGCACTGTATCGTATATTAGACTAAACTACTTGGTACTACTCATGTACTAGCGGGAATTTCAAGCACATTTTGATACTTCAGTTCAACTTCGTCATCAATGGGGCACGCATCTAACCGAACTAACTCTGACTTTGTGCTTAGCCGAGTTTGTTTATATGATACTGACCAAAACAACACGAATTTAACCGAACTATCTTTGATTTTGTGCTGAGTGGCGCTTTCTGGTTTATCTTGTACGTCCAGCTTGCATTGCTCAACCCGCGCAGTAAGTAAAAAAATCAATTGTTTGACCAATTGAAGATTTCTGTTTCTCTTCAGGTCGAGTTAGTCTTGGTGACCAAAACAGTGATGAACAGGCGAGATCGTGGGCGCAAGTTAGGGGAGATGAAATATGAATTAATGGAGCAGTTCCCAAGCCGAAAACAAATCTTTGAAAGCTTCTTGGTTAATCAACGCTGGAAAATGTACAAAACTAGACTGGTCTCTGAAATCGTGGCACAACATCGCGTGCGCAACGCTACGACGTTTTCTGATGTACCCCAAGTGATTAGGGATGAAAACAGACATTATTATGACAAAAGCCTCACTGTACACCTTCCTCCGATCCGACAAGTGTGACACGCCTTGAATGTATCATTATCGTGTACAAAGATAGTGCAATTTCATTGCATGATGTAGTATTTTAACTACAAGATTGTGTTATTGCGTTTTTTCCAACATCCGTAATTTCGTCGCCTTTTTCTTTACACTTTTTCGTAATGTCCTCGGAACATCTTGGCGCAGAAATGATTTTGCCTTCTTGGGACTGATAGCAGGATTTCCTGACAGGAAGGAAGAAAGAAAATAATATTAGTTCGTATTGAATTGCTTCGTTTTACTGTACTTCATTAGATATCATTACGACATTAGCTCACTAGCCTTCACTACTCCCACTAGCCTTCACTAGTTCTCACGAGCCTTCACTAGCCCTCACTAGCCTTTACTAGTCTTCGCTAGCCTTCATTAGCATTTACTAATCTTCACTAGCCTTCACTAGCCTTTACTAGTCTTCGCTAGCCTTCACTAGCCTTCACCCGACTTCACTAGCAATCACAAGTCTTCGCTAGCCTTCACTGGCCTTCACTAACCTTCACTAGTCTTTACTGGTCTTCGCTAGCCTTCACTAGCCTTCACTAGCCCCACCCGACTTCACTAGCCTTTACTAGTCTTCACTAGCCTTCACTAGCCTTCACTAACCTTCACTAGCCTTCACCCGACTTCACTAGCCTTCACTAGTCTTCGCTAGCCTTCATTAGCCTTCACGAACCTTCATTAGCATTTACTAGCCTTCACCCGACTTCACTAGCCTTCACTAGCATTCACAAGCCTTCACCCGACTTCACTAGTCTTCGCTAGCCTTCACTAGCATTCACTAGCCTTCACCCGACTTCACTAGCCTTCACTAGCCTTCACTAGCCTTTACTAGTCTTAGCTAGCCTTCACTAGCCTTTACTAGCCTTCACTAGACTACGTTATTCTAGAAAAAGTTTAAAATGCCCTATAAAACTAACGCTAATGAAAGAAACGAAAACATTGTTTCTCTGATCCTAAAATTTAGATCATTTTAGTTAAAATAGTTTTAAAACTGTAGCATGCATACGTGAGATTACGTGACACTTTAGGGAGAACTGATAAGCCAATGGCCGGCTCACGTGACAACCTGTAGCTCCAACGCGTGACGTTGGTCACGTGCGTGACTCTTTTGCCGTTTCCGTATAGCTTTACTGTTCAACATGGTTTTGCGGTATGTTTATCACGTGACTAAAGAAGACATTGTTAGCCAATCACAGCACTTGTCAGTATACCAACCCCAATTTTTATATTTTACTTTATTTTCCATTCCTTTGCGCTACCTTTGATTTGAATGGAGCTCCTCCTGCCGGCCCCGAGTGAGTCGGTGTAATGTTTCTCATGGTCGTCCTCAAATTTCTCACTCGTATCCTCCACGCTCTCCTGTTGACTCTCAATGGCGTCGTGGAAGTTCTCGTTATAATGTTCGTGGTAACTGTGCTGGTGTTCGTGGAAGGTTTCGTCTGCTTGTTTGACGTGTTCCATGTGGTGTCGAGTTTGCTCTTGATAGTGGTCAGCGGACTCCCTGAAATATTCGTACCCATCTACCAGCTGACCGGAAATTGATTGGAATATCAGATTCGATAGAGCGCCCAGTAGCAACACATTTAGTTGCAATGCTGCCATGGTCTGAAAAGTAGTTCGGAAACACCGTTAAAGAGTCTGTCAAGTATTAGTTAATAAGGTACCTCGGCATAAATTAGGTTTCTTTTTTTTAAGGCAGGAAATTGTATTTAATAGTGTTATTAAGATCTGTGTTTCTTCTGACGTGTTATGTACTGCGGGTGTTTCGGTGAGAGCGATGAGAGGGAGCCCTCTTTAGGTTGTAATGTATTGGGGGTCACTATATATACACTCAATGATTATTACTTCAATTAGAAACTCTTTGACATGAATGTGTAGGATCTGAGACATGTCTGTGTGAAGTAACGTCAGGAGTTAGTAAGCACTAGATTGGTGTTTTATGTACAACTAACCAAATCTTCAGGCTCAGTCAGCTTAACCGCTGTTCATCCTTGCAGTCCTCTAACTATTTCGCCTCTGGGTACCACCCCTGCACGAACTCGGATCTTGCATTCGCGAAGCGCAGGAATCTTTCATCACGTGGAAGTTAAGGTACTTAGCAAGCTTGACTACCGTATGTCATCAATTCTGCCACTCAAACGCCCACTTTAGTCGAATTTTAACAGTTTTAGAGAACATGTGTACAGCAGATAGCAGCCACTTTTTCGAGGATGGCGGTGCCAGGAGACGAGTCGTACAAGAAACAGAAAAGGCGTTTCTGCAGATGATAGATATTCTCTCAAAGTAGTTCGAGTATACAGTAGTTCCTTGTGCGTGATTTCTCTTTAACCACAGAGAATCAATAGATCAGTTCATAACGTAAAGCTCAACTACCTCCAAATTTATTGCCAGTTGAGAGGTTGTACATGACAAAATATCTAACTTCATTGTTCCGATAAATATTTCTGTTTTTTAATATAACATTCTTTTCAAAGCTGAATTTAAAACACCAAGTAGTTTTCGCACAGCAAAGCATATTCCCCTCTGCTCTGTGGCTACAAAGTAAAGAAGTCATTTTTAAAATGAATATAGAAAACTGTTCTAATGTAAAAACAGACGATGTATCTAGCTGTTGATACTGTCGCCGATGTTTAGTAAACTTTACTTTCAAATTAAAATTGCACTGATACCGATTGCTTAAAGCGATGCACAAACAACCCCTTCGTAGACACAACACTGAATAAGACGGATATACTGTACACTGTGTAAACAAAGACACCAGAAGGTCTCTTCAAATAAGTAACTTTGTTTTAAATCCTACCTGACCAATGACCTCTTGAACTTCAGAGTGTAAACCAGTGTGTACATATATCAGTACCTTGTAACTTTTTCCCACAACTATAACTATATTTAAGGGAATACATGATAGTTATTTCCAGTATCAGATCATTTCCGTTGGCCTAACAATCTGTTAACAGACACAGCTTGTCAGGGTAACACGCAGGTGGCAGCCTCGCAATGGCTGGTCGTCAAACGCCAACGTGCAACGCGCATGCGCTGATGTTTTAATGGAAATTTCGGCCTGAGGAACATGGTAAAAAAGAGACCTTTAGATTCCAGCTAGAAACTGCAGACAGGCACTTAGCCAACGCCAGGCTCACTATGTTTGCGGGGCTAGATTTTCACGTGAATTATTTATCTCGGCATTTCCCTGCTAATCACTATTTTGTTTTCTCACATATGAATACTGCAGTTATAAATGTTAATTTTAGGAGTAAAATCAAAAGTTGTGATTTTTATCATCGTTTAAGACACGAATGCTGTGCGGTTGTGTTATTCAATATGGCGGCGCCATCACTGCACTGCTGTAGTTTACTTTATCTACAGAATGGGCAAACGGCTCTTTTTAAAACTTCTGACGGAAATTGATGTTAGCGGTAAACACGACAAAATCTTTATCTAAAGATCTCGAATTGCGAAGTTCGGCAGAGACTTTCAGCACATTCAACATGGTCTGCAAATATGTACTATATATAAATATATGCAAGGACGCAGCCAGGAAGACAAGGTAGCGTGTCATCCATAATTGTTTCTACAACTTCCACGACTTCCATCTGTTCGTCATACTCACACACATCACTAGTACCAACGTCACCTAAGTGCCCGAGTCACGTGACAGGTTTGGATCCCCCACCCACTCCTCCCTCCCTCCTTCCATAGCAAGCTTGCCCTTATGCACTTACACAAGACAACAAAGCAATATCATCATGCCTTTATTTCTTTTTTCTATTCCACTGTTTGTTGTGTTGCATTTGCACCAGATAACCTGGAACGGAACGTGAACTGGCGTCATTATTCAAGATGGGGGCGATCACGATCCAATATGGCGGAAGAGTGGCAACGTTCGAGCCCTTAATTTAAATCTGGAACATGGTACAAACACGCTACAAAGTTCTTGGAAAGGTGAGCTCCAATATTTCAGTTGAGTTGTGCTTGTGCTCGTACTTGTATCAGTGTGTATATCAGCATGTGTGTGTGTGTGTGTGTGCCTGTATATTTCATGTATGTGTGGGTATATGTATGTGCCTGTATGTCTGTGTGTGTGTGTGTGTGTGTGTGTGTATGTATGTATGTGTGTGTGTGTGTGTATGTATGTATGTGTGTGTGTGTTTGTGTATGTATATATGTATGTATGTATGTATGTATGTATGTATGTATGTGTGTATGTATGTATGTGTGTGTGTATGTATGTATGTATGT
>JANVCJ010078898.1:0-11512 GCA_026413505.1 Epizoanthus ramosus | reverse complement strand
GTCTAGCGTCAGAGAGTATGTAAGGTGTCAGGTACCAAGACTGATCAGCTATAGAGAGTATATATATAAAGTAAAAAAAGTAAAGTGGTACATTTATATTGCGCCTTTTCTATCATATGCTCAAGCCACAAGAGCTTATAACTGCTGCTTTTAGTGCTATCCCAAGCCTATGGGCAGAGAGAAAATCTACTCGCTTCTAGAGAACCAAACAAAACTACCAGAACTGAAGAAAACCTAGAAATTAAAGCGAATTTATGCTACAGACGTTTAGTTAATCGTGTTTATTTAATAGGCATTAATACGCTTCGTATAAGTCACCATAATCAGTACGGCTATGATTTCTTTAAATTTTAATTCATTGTTTCTGGGCTGTAGAACTTAAAGTTCAGGGCGGCATCTGCAGGCAGATAATAATAAAGTGGGAATAAAGAAAATGTTTGAAGTTATACCTCTGGTTTATACATTTGTACACGTGCATGCCTTCTTCTACCGTATTATTGTGCGACAAATCCCCGTTTTGTGTGCTGCGGGATAAAGATTCTCTGAACTTCCAACTATACCTTCGTACAAATTACAATTATGTGGAGGAGACAGAGTCAGAATTCTTTATTATACCCTGTAATTCTCACTTTTATAGTTGTCAAAAAGAAAGAAGTCCACCCCAAGCTCCTGTTCCCTCTCAATGCTTGGATTAAGTCATTTCTCCTTAGCCACATATAATCTATATAAAAATAATAAAAGTTCAAAGATTTTTTCTGTTCCACGCGCTGTTAAATGAAGCAAAACTATTCACACAATTGGAAACGAATGAGACATTTCCAGCACGTTGGTATTTCATGCAGGATACAATTTTTTTTCTCAAATTAGCATAAACTTATTCAAACTAGCCGACTTTGCTCAGCATGGCGGTCACAACGAATACAGTTTTGTAGTTGTTTCAGCTACGTACGTCGTTTTATCGCTTGGTTCAGTTGTCCAGACAGGATATACGGCAATGTTTGCCTCTTAACTTCGACATGTGCGGCGACTGCAAGGTAAGGCCGTGTCCCTGTTTACTGTATCGAAACTAGAAGCTGGACTGAAAACCAAGGGGTTGTATTGTGAACTGTGATCACATTTCACGGTTTTCACTCCTAATACAGTGTTAATGTAAAGCAAAAGTACACTATATATTCGCTTTTAAGGTCGGATGAAACATATATTACATAGCTATACTGATTAGCTAGTATAAGGCGAGTTTATAGTGCGTCTGAGAATACTTCAACACGCCATAATAAACAGCAAACGGCAAAAGCCATGATAAATTATTCAATTCCTGAACTGGTGAATTGTGTTAGTACTACAAACGGCTTCTGGAGTACATTCTCAATGCAATAAAAATAAGTATAGTCGGATTTGGATAGATTAGCTTCTAAAATATATATTCCAAGCCGGCATGCTTTCTCAGTTTGAGTCAGATTGTTGTTTATTTTCAAATTATGGCCAAGCGTAACTCTACAATTGAAAACTACAAGCCAACACAACTATGGCATACGGATTCAAAGCTGTTTAATCTTACTGACAACAGTCTATTACTTGCACCCAATTAAAAGCTTTAATAGTTGTACGCAACGTAAGCCAAAATACTGACTCCCACCCACCCCCTTCGTAATCGGCCTTGCGGTAACGCAGCTTCAAACTGGCCCACTGCCCCCTGATGTAACGTAATACTTGACAGAGAGGGAACATAGAATGCTGGTTCAACTGACAGCCCACACTCGACATTGGGTTATCCACACACACTACATTGGGTTATCCACACACACTACATTGGGTTATCCACACACTACATTGGGTTATCCACACACACTACACTGGGATATCCACACACACGACATTGGGTTATCCACAGACACGACATTGGGTTATCCACACACACTACATTGGGTTTTCCACACACACTACATTGGGTTATCCACACACACTACATTGGGTTATCCACATCCACACTACCATGAATTGTTGAGACAGACCTTCTGGAAGAGAATGGAGGTATTCCTTCATCAGTATTTCCACTTTTTCTCTGTAGCAGTTGATAAGTTTGTTGTGAAATTCGGGTCGAACTTCGTTCCATAAGAAAATGACATGCTCCTGTAAAATGAGTATTTACATAATATCTTGCATCAAATACACAAGTGATGATACTGGAGGCACATTTACAAATCTTTAAAATGCTCCAAAGAGCAACACATATATTACAAAACAGGGCACTTGAAGGTGGTGATCAACAGCCGTTGTCAGTGTTGTTGTTGTTGTTGTTGTTGTTACTGCTGTCATAATAATACTACGCAATTCTTGTTTAATCACAGGAAACACATAGTGTAATACGACATGCATAAATCGGGTATTTGAGCACTGAAACTAACTTAAGTTTTATGAATCGTCACTGAATGAAAGGTCTTCACTTGATTCCAGTTCTTTGAGTGTCAACAGGAGATTAAATAAAAAGAAGATCCGTAAAGCTGCAATGATGATAGCCGAAAAAGAATCGACATATGTACCTTATGAATGGTAACAAGATGCTAAAAGTAATGGATTGCTTGCAAAACGACTTTGGAGTTGGTTCCACAAGAGAGTTTACATTAAGTCAACAAACACAAAGAGAAAGAGGAAAATCGTGAGTAACAAAGCTGGTAATCTTCCAAGCAGCACAAGAACAATAAAAATGTGCAACAATGAATTTATCCTTATCTTGGTTCACAATAACAATACCTCAAAGTCATCATGCAATGGGTGGTCGAAAATATGTCACAATTCTTATAATAATAATTCTTACCAAGTATCGTATTACAAGATCTGGAGCATTCAATTCGATATGAGCCAACACCTTTCCTCGTGATAGGCCTTCTATTTCAGGTAAATCACCAGTAAATATCTGCAGTAAGACACAACAAGCACAAACACTGCTGTAACCACTGTAACACCCGCAACAGACGTTACACCTGATGCTTGGGATATGAAAAACAACCTCGAGACATAACTATAGCAGTTCAAGACCGGGAAGATAAACTATGATAAAATGTACATCTTATACAGTATATCTGCGATTGCTTCCATTTGACCGTGGGTGACTGTGCATATTTCTATCTGTCAAGCAAGAGGAACGTCTGTCATCTTCCTCACCTTGAGTCCATCACCTGGATGAGCCTTCAGCACCCACACAGAGAAGTCAAAAATTAACTTTAAATGTTCATGTCCTATGCATGGGAGACAAATATGCACGAGGATTATCAGCAATTATATTGCAATGTAATGCACTAATTACTAAAGCACTATTGACTGCAAACCTAAAATTCCTGAGGACATGGCTGACGGTCTTCCGTTCCAGTTCCAGTTAATATATAATCATCTTATATTTGCAAAAGTTATTAAAAATAATCACAGATCGACGTTACCCAGCTTCAATCACGAGTAGCCAGAAATCAGATATCATGCGAGATCAACGTATTCTGCACTACAGATAGCAAATTAAAGAAAACACTTTGTTTCTTTCGTCATTTATCATTAACTAAAATATCTTAAACAAGATGGCGACAATTTTTTCTTTAAAACAAGTACAAAAACTCACTTAAACAAACAAAGTATAAAACAAAATATGCTTAACTGTGAGCACGATAACAGGATGTAGAATCGTTGTACTCAAATACTATTAACACTATAGCCAGAGATCAAGCATCAGTGGATTGTGTCAGCAGCTGAGTTCTCACCTAAATGTTGTAGATATTCTACTGTTCTGTTATGACCTTTCAGGGGACCACTGGTCTTCTGGGCTTGCCTCAATAATAAATCCAGTGCTAGGAAACAAATGATAAGTATAGTTCTCTATGTATGTATGTACCGTGTACCTGTATACACAGGTCTTTACAAAAGCAATCAAGACGGCAATATACATTCACTATATCTACAATCCACCACCATTCTGATTGTTCTAATGAAATCACACAGTCCTAAATCAATCTGACCTAAAATAATAATAAACCTAAACAAGAAACAGAACGTAATTATGCTATTCAGTAAACTGACCATTAGCTTTCAACACCACTAATCAACAGCCAGTTCAATCAATAAAATTGGAATTATGACCATGTATTCTCAAAATAACTAAAAGAAAAGGTAATTAATTAATCATTTTTCATGTCTTTATTTTGAGTTGTTACGTTGCCAGGATCAGTTGTACTTCACGGCACTTACATACGATTGAAGATTGAAGTTTAAAACCAGCAGGAGTCAACTAAAACTGTTGATACATTCTTTCAGTAATTTGTAGTTTATAACAGCAACAGTAACCTTACCACTAACCCTGGATTAAAAGCATACATGCATAAATGGTATAATAACCTGTCGAAAATGCCGGTTTGTTTTTAGTACATTTTACGTACTACTATTGTACCATTTATAAGTCTTTAAACTTTACAACCCAGGGTTAACTTACAACAAAACTGTCAGTCAAACTCATACTGTCAATCAAACTCTCAGTCAAACTGTCAGTAATTCATAAAACAGCTGACCTCAGATTAGTCTTGTCCACAAAGCTTTCAGCTTTGATTGGTGTACACATATATACTTTTAAATCAAGTGCCTGTTCTTGACCCAAAACTCATAAAGTACCTTTCTTATGAAGGCCCTTTGTCTGATACAGAGTGACCAGCTCGTTGTATTTCTTGTGTTTAGTCAAAACCCTTTCACACTCTTCCACGTGACAATTGTTGTCTTTTAATCTCAGCAGTGGTGCCACCAGAGCATCGTTAGTCTAATGAATTGAAATAAACCAAATGCAATTAACACTGAATGTGTACATTGACCATAGTTTCAGTCATTTGATGCGAAACCACTGATGATCAATGGCCTTGTGACAACAAAACAGTTTCTGCTGTATTCCCTTCTTACTACCTGAAGTTCAGATTCACTCGATAGTCAGGTCTCTTAAGGTCAGGATCGTTACAGAGCTGACAAAAGCACCAAATTTGGCACAGTTATAGCCTATGGCAATACTATAAATATTAGAAGGGATGCCCAATGCAGATGTGCCTATAAAGCGAGTTAGAGAGGAAATTGTTTTCGAAAATCACACTGGCTGGGTTCCCTGTGTTACATATATTGAAAATTGCGACTTAAAGCCGTAATTCATACGCAATACTGTTTTCATGTGATATTTAACAATTTCAATCATATATCTATCAATCCTAATCGTATATACTGTATCATTTATTCAAATAAGCTCTTTTGACATTGCTCTAAAATACTGGTATGGCGGCGTCCAATCATATCTGCTGAACCTGTAATTGTTTAGCTTATATATCCTATTGTACTATGTATTAAACATAGTTTTATGCAGAAGAAGCTTCGTTTTATAGCTCAAGATTATTTTAAGTGTCGTTACTGCTTGTTTTGCTATTTTGGAGCCACAAATGCTAATCGTACACCTTTATAGTCTGCGTGCAGCTGCCAGCCAGGATCAGGCAGATTTTTAATTAAATCTGGTTACTAGCGTCTGCGAATCAGCTCCAATATCCGTGTTCTAAAATTTATGCGATCAGAGGGTCAAAAGGTATCAATTTATGCAACACATGGGCGCTTTTGTTTGTTTGTCACTATACACATGGTATAAGTCACTCAACATACTGTAATGTTATAGATATTGTCAGGTTTGTGTCGCATTTGATCGCCAGACCTATTATTTCATCGACTTAGGATTGATCCTAGCGGCTGCACGCAGGCTGCAGTTACATATAATACAACTTTAAATTACATTTACGTGTCGGTGTCCATTTTAAAAGTACATGGTGCAACCCTGAAACACGATTTAAAAACACGGTCCATTAGGCAAATTCACAAACACATGGTGAGAAGTGCCAACGAATGCCTTGATCTAAACTTCTGTTTGAGCAGGGAGTAGTCTAGATTTTCAATCTGAAACTGAGCCTGAGCAACTGACAATGCCGACTGCCGCAACTTGTCGATGAAAGCCGCCATTTGAATTTTTTTTCCTTCTCCTACGTGAGCTTGTTTTGCTGTCGCTCGCGTCTCTCGTTTTGTGCAAAAGCCGATCAGCTTCCGTTTTGTAATAGGCTTAAGAATGGACCAATGGTGAAGTGTCCCACGGTTCTGAGCGGACGCTCTGACGTCACAGAACAAGATTAACGGATCGGTTTTTTGCAAAATCATCGGCTATGCGTAGTCTAACACCTTTAACAATTGCGCGAAATTTCAGAAACAATGACATTGTTTTGGAGTCGATGCATAATATGTCAGAAATAGACGCAAGAAGAATTAAGGTGCCGCAAGTGGGCAAAAGAAAGATCGAAACTTTGTTTATAGTTTGTTTGTAAGGAATGTTTCTGAGTTTAGCGAGTTGGATGATATCCCAGTCCATCTTTCTCTGCCGATCGATATAGATGCAGATGTTTTTGTTGAGAAAGAAGCTTCATGGCACAAGCCCTGTCATCTACAATTCAGTACGAAAAAATGACATTAAGTGGTGTGAACATTGAGAATATACAAGCATGTTTAACAGTGTAGCAGACCATCTTCTTTAAGATTCTTTAATTTCAAAGGACGATCAACCAAGAAGTTGAAAACTGGTCAAACACGACATATCAAATCTCCCGAACCACCTCTTCCTTTGTACATTGGTTTCAACATACATGCATTGATGAGAAGCCAAGCTGTATCAGATGGGGATCTCATTATCAAAGGATCGTAGAGTTGGAGGGGATGCTTGCTACCTCAATTAGTGAACCCTTCAAAATTGACGGTTGTGCGGCACCTGCTTGATTGAGAAGGGAGTTTTTACCATTGGAGCTCCCGACAACATAGACCACAATCGCAGTTCTAGGACACCAGTATTAGCATGTTTCAGTTACCAACAGGGAATAATCCTGGCGAGGAAAGGCCCCCAGTGAGTCTACCTCCAGAGGGAGCAGGACACACTCACCCTGTAGAGCTAGTCACTAGTAAAGCAGCTGTACCAGTGTGTGAAATGGAGGAATCAGTGAGTTGTGTGGTTGTCGAGAAACAAAGGGAAGAACAGTGGGTGGAGCACTCTCTTGGATAATTAGGCCAAGAATCTGTTTCTTCTGGTGATGGCATGACTTGGGCAGCATATCATGCCTCCATGCAGACAGAAGAAGATCCGCCTGCCTTGACTGCGCTACTTCCCCTGTTCTACGAGAAGGCAGCAACCCCAGCAATGGTCAAGCACGTTATAGATGTCTTAGGACAGGCTATAACCTTTCTCAATCCGAATCACATTCCTATAATCACCGTTTACCAACCTCTCTTTGCTTTAGTGAAGACGGTTCAGTTGAAGTGGCCCGCCTCACATGGAGAGCAAGCGTATGTTATCATGCTAGGTGGCCTGCACATTGAAATGGCATTGTGGAATGTGCTTGGTGATTTGCTGGACGGATCTGGATGGTCTGCTGCTTTGAGTGGCCGATTCGTTCTTGAAAGCAACAGATTTGACAAGAACAAGGTAAGGGGGAATTGTTTATAATGAAGGTAACTGTCGACAGTCATACTTAGGGTGCGTTTGTTTGGTCTACTCTGAAAACGGAGAAATCCTCTTGGGACTGAGTGCACAAGCAGCAGGTGAACAACATGGCAGATGTGATAAAGAGGGTGAGGAACAGTTTCCTTGATGATTTCCCAAAGCTTTTTACTCTAGGCGGCAGAGATTGCATGGATGATCCTAGCTGTAGCCGAGTCAGCAGTTAACCTTGAGCAGCTCAGAAAGATGCAGCACCAGGAGTATACTAAGGCAGTTATCAGGGACAAGGACCTCCAGCACAGTTCGACTGCAGGACCTGTGACGTGCTGTCATTGTCCATTGTCTTCCTGTGACTGGAGCAATCACCTTTGATGACTATGCAGACAAAGCTTTCATTCATTATATCCGCAATAAGTGTAGCAGAGGAGTAGACATTGTTTGGAATGCCTATGTACCTGATGGCTTGAAAGGATCGACACGTGAAGGAGTATGCACCAGATGCATGTGTATGTAAGGCGTCGTTGGAGTGTGCGCCACTCTGCAGTTGCAAATTGTAAATAGCGCAAATAATTCCTGAACAGCGATGTTATTATCATTATCATTGTTAGTTAAGATACATGTCATGTGTCCAAATGTCCAAATGTCCAAATGTCCCAAGGCAATTAGAATTGCGTTCTTGATCTTGGAAAATCGCCAAGTTCCAACTGGGTACTATTGTTTAGGATGTGATTTCTTTAGAAGCTAAATGTTAGGTAACAAGCAAATTTGATCACAATTTTGAAAGCTTACATCAAGGTCTATGTTATAAACTGTGTAATGTGTAACTATTATTTGCCAGTCTTGGAACTAAACTAAACATGGACACACATACCGACTGGAGACTGGGCACTAGTCACTATGCTTGTTAAACTAAGGTATATAGTGTACTAACAACTAAACATGACCAATTAAGCCAAAAGTGTAATTCTTGTGTTTGTCTTAAACCAAATTATCGGAAAAGAAAACCCAGCACCATCCCATTAAAGTCATAATCCATTTTGAGTAACTTGAATGCATAGGGGGGGATGTTATTTGGACCCCCTACTAATTTCAAAATGGTTAGGACTTAAAACTTGACACTTGGCATGCAGTTAGTGCACAACCTACTAATTAGTTTCCATGGCAGCAATTGCCTGAACAGATATTCCAAACTAAAATCCGCCATTTTGTGGGCCATCTTGGCTTTTAATTTTATTTAGTTTTCGCTAATTTTGAAAATTATATATGGAAATAGTTATAAAACAATATTTTACACGCTAAAACTATGAAATATCCAAAAGAAAACTAAAAATTTGGATTTTAGGGCCATTTTTAAACGATTTTTGGAATTCTGAAAGCAAAACCTAATTTGTATATTTTTTCTGATGACGTCATCAGTGCTGACGTCATCTAATTAGTGTCAAAACCCTCGCCCATTATCTGGCCACAGTTGCCAAAAAGATTTTGGCTATTGGTCAAACGACAAAATTTTGAGGTCGAAAAGTCCTTGGGGGGTCCAAATACACCCCCCCCCTTAATCCTTTAAGGGTTAAAGTCAAACATGTATACCCCATAAACCCTCAAATAGAACCTTTTGCGATGGGCACCCCTTCCAGTATTAATCAGTAGGTGCTAAGGAAGCTCTGTGCCAAATTTGATGCTTTTGTCACGTCTGTAACGATCCGGCCCATATTTTGCACTAAGAGACCTGACGCATCGTCTTTCTTTTGGCTGTCAATGCTCTTGGCTAGTCCTTTACAACACCCTGTCGGTACTTTCTCACCTGAAGATAGCACTTGAGGAGAGTTGTATCAATTATTTGTCTTCTTTGATTCAAATTCTTTTGAGATCGGATCTCAGCTGTAAAGTACAAACACAAAAGACTTTAGAATCTAAGGTCTAGCTATTACATGTATATAATCTCAAGAAATAATGGGCAGTAGAATAGAGCTGGGCTTTGAGGCTTCTATGGCAACTAATGTAACACGATTTCACATAACGTTCCCCACATTTTAGTATTTTCAAGCCCTTTAGTTTATTCCTGTTCGTTCCTTCAATTCTTAGCAAGGTTAATACCAAAATAGACTAAAATAACATTCCTATTTTATTTTCATGATTATACCTTCAGTTGCTTCTTGGTTGAGGTTTCTTCGTTTTGTTTTCATTTCTGCAGCTTTCATCAACTCATTGCGTTTCTATAAAGATATATGTGCATGTTTACATGCTATAAGAGGTGACACACCACTAACATGGTCATTTGCCTATTCTCATTGTTACGTGCTATAAGAGGGGTGACACATCATTAACATGGACATTAGCCTACTCTTATTGACACGTGCTGTACGAAAGGTGACACACCACTAACATGGACATTAGCCTACTCTTACAACAACACATGCGGTGAGGGGAGTCATTCCATTAACAAGTGTATTAGCCTATTGAATTATTATTACAGGATTATTACGTAAATCTATGTAATTCAGATTAATGGCTATAATTAGGCTTCTTAATAAATGTATCTGTCTGTCTGTCTTTCTGTCTATCTATTCTTATTGACAAGTAATAATAATAATAATAATAATATAATAATAATGGCTTAATATAAAATTCCACTAGGTGGCTCTTCTTTTGATATATATAAGAACGAATAAATTTACAATAATGAAATAGGTGAGAAAATACAGTTACAAATAGTAAAAACATTTAGCTACAAGTGTGTAGGTTACTCTAAAGACCATGACAGAACGTCGACACCACGCTAACGTCTTAATGTCCTCATTCATGCACATGTGATCCTTACTTACCTGTGTTAAATATTCCACCAGTGCCAGACTCCCTTTCTCTACCTCTCCTGGAGAGAGAGCAGGAGGACGAGTTGGATACTCCAGCTGTTTGCGGAAATCCTGAGGTAGCAAGTCAGGAAACAAACCAATCACCTGGGTTGGGTCTGTCTCAAGCTGTGCAAACCGTTGAAGCGATTCTTCAAAACGTTTCTGACAGAAAAGGTCAAAAGCATACAGGTTCTGTATACTTTCTATCCTTTGTACTTTTTCAGATTCTGGTTCCTCGATCATTTCCTGTTGCAAAATAACAACAATAACAATAATAACAATAATTTTAATAATAATAATAATAATAATAATGTGAACTTATAACTGCGTCAGTATACATTCACGTACTCTTGAAACTATAAAAGCAATTAAACAGCAAGATTGATCTTTACTAAATAAACCAGAAACTGCACTGGCTTTCGAAATAAGATATTGTGAAGACACGTAATCAGTTAATGACATTACATAACATAATTAATAATGAAGATCCTATAAAAATCAGGGTGTCATTTGGAAGAAATATCAACAGGAATTCAAGATTTTCAAGGAGAAATTGTATTCTACCAAAATCATGAAGTACCAGTGGCCACAAAAAGATTTTCCTATAGTGCGATCAGTCTCCTGAACTCTCTACATGTACTTCTCATGGATAGAAAAGATGTACTTTTACTTTTAGTTATGCAGTCAACACTTAAGAGAAGGTCAAGGAAACTTTACTTTGATCTACAAAACATAGTAAGTCATTGGACAACAACAGTGCAATATATTCAAATCACAATTTCGAGTGGACTGCTCATGTTTTTCACACAACGTGGGTTTAAAAGAATCAAAATTTATTGCGTGCAATAACTAGCTGGGTGTATGCTGATTATTAATATAAGGTATAGAAGAGAATGTTAATCTCGGTTTTCAAATTCAGGTGGGAAGGGTGGGTGGCTGCTACTATTTTAAATATTTTAATGTATTGTAAATGTTATTATATTCTTATACTGTAATGAACTTTGTGTTATTGGCCATGCATTAGGTTACTCTCACAACTTGTAAGCATGTCTACTGTATAAATAAAAACATCTTAATAACCGAGTGCGAGGTCTGTCCGGGAGAATATTTTGCCCGAGGTCTTTCATTGTACAGA
>JANVCJ010078887.1:0-11514 GCA_026413505.1 Epizoanthus ramosus | reverse complement strand
CGAGGCGCGAAAGAGAGGCCCCCTCTTTCGCGCCTCGCTTTTCCGCTCGCCCGACGATCGACCCCTGGGTCTCCGAGGATGGGTTAAAGGGGGTTAAAGGGGGAAAGGGAGTTAGTTAAACTTTATTCAGTGATTTAGTAAGGCCTAGTAATGGTGCGCACCTCTATAGCGCGTATGATAATGTCATTCCAGTCATTCCCTGGGTGACATTTCTTCCACTACCACTAAGCGCCAAGTACTCGATTCGTGGAGTCGGTCTTCACGATGATGACATCTCAGATTCTCGGAACGTACTTGGTGTGTCGGTGCATGAGGTTGTGGCGCCCAGGCAGGGCTGTCAGGTACTCCTTCAGCAACAGCCATCTAGCTGTTCCATGTGTGGTCTTTGCATCTCTAGAGGAAGTTAGCGTGCTTCCTCATGATTAGGTCAGTCGATGTTATATGATTGGCACCTAGCCTTGCTCGTGTACGGCTGGTTGCTGTGCTGATGTAGGAAGACCCAAGGTGTGAGGATGGGTAACTCCATGCCATCGGTTAACTTGGGTTTTAACATCCCATAACTTGTTCTAGCTTTGTTCTGGAGAGGCGGACCTCCATATACGCACTCGTTGAGAGACGGCGCATCCTGGTTGGCAGTCTCGCGTACGAAATACGAAATACTGATTTTCATTTTATCATTCAGTCTTGTTGTCATGTGGACCTTATATAAACTCATGTTTCATTATAACTGTATCAAGTACCCTGATAGAAGTTATTAAAATATTACAGTAAGTCAACAATTTGATATCCCTGTCCTACAGGGGGGAGGGGTCACCCTGACAGGTCTTTGCATATTTGACAAAAACAAGTGAGGGAAAGATTCTTACTGTAATTGAAACAAAAATCTGCAGACAGGCTAGCTCTATACTAATGGCAGTAGTCATGAACTTATTTAGTGTTTTCATCTCTCATGTATTTCAGCTTGAAATTCTTGTCTATGTAAAGTTGTCAAATAAAATAAATCTTCTGAAAAATGACCGAATAACCACACCATTGAAATATGTTCTGTATCTGAATATACAGCTACCCTAACCTTTCAACTCAAATAAAGACTTTTGAAAAGTAACTTGAAAATTTATTTTAATCCAATGTGTTTATGTCAGTTACGACTCATAATCGACAGTCATGCTAGTAATACTAAGTTCATAAATATTTCCAAAAGCAAACATCTATCCAATTATTTACTTACCGTACTTACTTACAAACGAAACTGTAAGGCCTGCAAGGTTTCATAATTAGTTCATGACTTATTTCTAGCATGTACCGTATGTCTGCATCTATACTTCAATAATAAATGAAAAAACTCTGGAAGTTAACAAAACGTTCTCACTTAGTACATGTTCTATTAAAATATATAAATACAGTTCTGCAATGTCCAATACAACTTGACTTCAAACTCAAATTTATCTGTCTTGAAAATGGTGGATTCCCTGAAGGAATATATATAGTATAATCATGACATAATTTACCACGGACGAAAGTTTGTCAAGGCAACAACTTTTGTATCCACTATAAATTCAGTTCTGGCACTCTGCACTGTTCAATAGACAAATGATCACTGACAGTATCGTAATATATATGCAGCATTGATATTGTGCTATGACAGTCCCTGTGCTTCTAGTTCCTCCTTGTGTGCTTTGCTGACCATATGTGCTCCGTAGGGTGTGGGACCATTTAGCTGCTTCGCACATAGTTCACAGTACCACTGACGTGTCTGCTCTGGGCTATTCTCCAGCTTGTGATTATATGCTGCAATTAAACAAAATAGTAAATACCCTTCAGATTCAACAATTTTTCATGTATAAATATAATAACATTACAGCTGTTGAGCTTAATTATGAATAAAGTGTTAACAACACGGTTCCCACTCATTTGAAAAAAACGAATCCCTAAGTTTTCACTGGGGTAGAATGGGTAGAATTAAAAGATCACATAAAAGCTTACACTAACTTAGAAATTCCGCTTTCAATTGAGAATATAATTCTAGGAGTACGTCAAGCCTCTGAATTCTGGGCAAACCATATAATAATTCTTGGAAAATATTATATTTATATATGCAGATGTAGAGAGGTAAAACCAACCTTACTAGGTTTGCTGGCTTATTTAAAAACTACATGTAAACATTTTAGAGACAAAAAACTCAAAGCCACCTATAAACTTGTACAAAAACTGTAAGCTTTTTCTACTACAAACCTGTAAATAAGACAAAACAAATACTTGTAATAAAAAGGAGAGCAATAAAAAAAAACTTTTCACTGGTTAACCCAATAGCACTCTTCACTGACAGTACACAAAGTAAATTTTGTTACCTGGTGACCTCCGATTATCTTAAAGATGGTTCAGCTCTTGTTGTTTGTGTGTAAGAGAACTGAACTTGTCTAGCTCTCAGCAAGCAGTACATCAGGTTTTGCATAATTTCCCCTACTGTACATGCATGTACATATTCAGTCAACAATCTTCATCAACTGCACTGGTTATACTTATTGATTTCAGTTGCTTTTCTAAGTGGTTAATGGTATTGTCTTTAAATGTAATTTATTTCCTTTTTTCTTGTGATTTTTGTCTCGAAGTAATTTTAAAATTACATGACTGTATGTCAAGCCGGAACAAAACAGGATTTCTCCAACCAAAATTAAAATTCCCTGACAATTCCCTGGACTTCAATTTTATTTTACTTTTCACTGACTGTGGTAACCCTAACCAACAATGATCCGACATTCCTGTTGAGTCACTCAAGTCAACAAAGAATCAGAACATTATTAATCATGCAAATGGTTCATTACCAAGCACAGATTTCAAGTGGTTTTAGCAGTGGGTAGGAGTACGACACCACCCCTATGTCGGCTAAACCTGTAAATTTCCAGAGATCTATGTGTAAGTACTACTAACCATTTTTTCTATTTATTTATTTTCTGGCATGTATATCTTCCCGTTTCTGCACCTCCAGGAACTGCCTGATTACCTTACTGTATGCCACTTTGCAAGCTCAAAACTCAATAAACTTACAATTTAGTAATTCACTATGTTCGGTCTGGACCATAGTCACAATTAACTACTGTCCATTTTATTACACCTTACCCGACACGTAAGGTTTCCAGGTGCCAGGAGGAGCTGATCCAAAAGCTCCCTGATCCTTGTTCTTTTCTTGCTCTTCCTGTTCTTTCCTCTCTGCTTCACGCTTCTTCTCCAGCCAAGGCAGGGATGTGGGCTTGTCTTCAAGAATCTGCAAGGAAAGATGAGGAAATAACTCTCCATATTATAATTATTATAGTTACCATTCATTTTGTGCTGTGAACCGAGTATGTATGGGGAATTTTGGCCTGTGACTGTGAAATTAAACTGAGTGATGGAGAACATAACAAAAATTGGTACAGCTTGTAACTACGCAATAGGTATTTTTAAAATACATGTAGGCCCTAGAAAACCAATCAAATGACAATTAGTCATTTTAATTATGTTATAATGTGATGTCATAAATCTACCATCTTGGATTGTATGTAGTTTGTAAGTGGCTGCTGCCATCTCCGATTCTTGATGACAGGGACTGTGGAGCATATTTCTGATTGGCAGGGGAGCTAGCTAAACTATTTGGTGGCAATTTTTGAGACAAAGAATTATTTTTCTTATGTACGGCAATTTAATTATTGGGGGTGCTAAGGCCCCCTAAGCCCCCTAGCTCCACAGTCCCTGGATGATGACAGAAATCCATGTTTACCAGCAGAATTCCATGTTGGGCCAGTAACTGGCTCAATGGGTCAGTGGATTTGGATGTTTATTGTCCTAAATTATTTGAAATAGTCATAGGGACAGGCTGAAGTCCAGAATGATGTAATTAACCTTTGAACAGGAGTAAGCTCTTGTCATGTGCAAATTTCAGGATTTTGTTTATTTTATCAAATATATGTAACTTGTAACATACCATCAGATAGGATGCTGGTGCATATCCCAACTGGCCGTCACTGTCCTTGACCTCCCACCAGAACGGGTTCTCTGGGTGAACCTGTATGAAATCCAGTTTCTGTGCTTGTTTCAGTGACAGCTCGTCAAATCCTCCTGGTCTATTAGGATTAGCTTGGTAATTGTACTTTGCAAGTACCTTGGTGGGCTTCTTGCCATCACTAACTGGTGGAACTGGGACTAAAAATGCAAATCTGATTTAGTCTCCTATTAATGGATTATTTATGCAGCTATCAATGTAAGCTCCAGCGGGGTGCATAAAACACAAACATTTTAGAGGTCCTAAGTTTATTAACTCCTAAATAGCTTTCGCTAGTCAAAGGAAGGTGCTAAACTGATTACATAAAAATACAATAAATACAATTATAAATAAATTGACATATACCGTAAGTGACATATAAATAAATATTGCGAAGTGCTGGTGTTACATTGGAAAATATGTGTCAGTGTAAGTATCAAGTGCTAAAGTTTAAAATACGAACTGGGGCATTCCATGTCAAATCAACCAATGGCCCACACACTTTGGTCCTGGATTTTCCCCATTTTGCCAGGTCCTAATACCTCCTATAATAATAAACCCAGTAACCTGAAATACCTGATACTCGTCCAGTATAATGAGATCACAAATACTGCAAAATAACCAATAATTATGTATCTTAGCCAGCTTTTTATAATTACATATAACAGAACATGATTAAACACCAGAGAGCCTTAAAATGACAAGAAAGGGACTTCTTTCCTCAGTGCATTATCTTTGACAGGAGAAGATAGTGATAGTCAAACATAACCCTTGAAATTATTTCCCTAAGAAGGAGTTTCATAAAGTAATGGAGGCATACAAAATCGAGCTTACGACTTGTTGCGAAAATGGATCTTCTTGATTTATTTTTCAAGGAGTTTCCTTTGTTATTGTAAAACTGTCCATATGCAACGGTTACGGCTCCTAGATATGTATAATTGTTAACGATATCAATGGGTTCGCATTAAAGGGAGGTGGGGTTGGGTGTAGGTGTGCATACAAATCATATATAGTTACACAGGCTATACAATGACTGAACGAGCGCCATCAAGGAGTCCGGGCGCATGCTACCCATGAAATATTTGCAATACGTTTAGTCGTAAATATAAAACAAGCTGTAAAACAAACGCAGACTGCAACGCAAAGATTGACCTTAACTGGCGTAAAACAAGTGTAAAAATAACCTTTTTTTGTCAGTCTTTTTATTTGTAGAGTATTTTATAATTGTAATTTTTAAACATTAAATAATTTTTCCATTTTATATGAAGTTATTTTAGAGTACGTAGTTCAACTTCTGGATGCAATGTATGATATTTAATAAAACACTTACCTACCTAATTTATTCTATTTCAGCCTGTCCGTGCATGCAAATTAAGCCAAGATCGAACTCGTTCCCCTAGTTTTTTTAAGACTTTAAAAAATTGTCCTAAAAGATTTTAAATCAGAACATGAGACTTGTTATATAAAATGTCACGAAAACACTGGTTTGAGCAATTTGCGCAAAAAAATCCCTTTTTTAAAACCTTTCTTGGAATATCTAGTCTAAACCGGTGTTCACCGAATTAGTCCACCTCCTGATATGGAATAAAACGTTCTTATTATCATATGACATTCCGTAAGATACGGAGTATTAAAAGTGTTGAGAAAACTCATATCTTTGTACATATAAAATATCGCTGGTTATTTTATGATTTTTTGATGAAAGTCAGCTGAATTTAGTGTTCGCTTGCTTAGAAGTTCGTTTTCTCTTATGAATTATGGATTTTTATATGATTTTTTTGTTCTCTGGTTCAGGAGTTAGTTTTTTCCTTATGGATTTTCATATGATAAAAAATAAACTTACATGGCTGTTTGAAGATACGGCTTTTATCTTCTCGTGTCGCGGAATTTTGCAACAAACTCGTTCGCTGCGCTCACTCGTGTGTTACTGCATTCGACACTCGAAGATAAAAACTGCATGTTCCCTCAGATCTTCTATATACCACAGTTCAGAATGTACAGATATTTGCTATCCTTTTTTGTGTCCACTTTTAATGAAATATGCATGAGCTATCAGTGTTATAGAAAGAGCACTGAAACAGCAAGCAAAATGCACCATTTTATGTTGCCATAGTAACAATGATTAGTGTCTCTGGTAATTTTAAGAGTGTTTTAAGTGTTTTAAGAGTGTTAAAAGATGTTTCTTGATAACAGTTGAATGTCAAAAGATTGACTTTTGGAAAAGAAAGATTGACTTAGTGTCATGACGTGGCGTTGGGTAAATCATATATGACTATAGAGACTATGCAATGACTGAACAAGAGCCATATATAAAAAAAACAAGCAGTCAAGTTGCTGGTCCTCAAGCCCTATAGCGAAAGGTTTGTACGGTAAAATACAGACCTAGCTTATATTGTCACGAAAGCACTGGTTTGAGCGCAAAAAATCCCTTTTAAAAACCTTTCTCGCAATACTTCTAAACCGGCGTTCACCGAATTACTGAGCCCACCTCCTGACATGGAATAAAACGGAGACGGAGTATTCTGTATATTGTTAAAATTAGCTGCTCGGTCAACAAGTTGTCTAATTCATGTGACTCTTGATATCTATTTAATATATTATCCACGAAAATCGTATCAAACAGTCCTGTTATAATTTAGCAATTTGTAAAGTTTGAGCGAAAGAACAGACTGTATAACTCTAACACCCAAGAAACGTGGAACAACTAAAGATCACCGAGGATAAAGCTATCGACGCCTAATTTAAGGATACTTTTAAAAACAAGATCTCAGACGAGATCCGTCACAAAATGTCAAGGATAAAAAATGGCGTAAATGAAATAAAATTGTAACCGATGTACTTCGATTTAAATTGGAAGAAAAAGTGTAGAAAAAGTGAGCCGCAAAAATAGCTGTCTTGATTTTTATTCAACTTCTCAGCCTTTTTGTTATTCTCATTTGAGAAATGTTACAAGTCTTACAATGTATCATTATTTAGTGCCACTCATAAGTAGGTTCTGTTTTTATAGATTTTCAACGTGACAACGAATATCGAAAAGAGAGTTCGTAATGACATTTCAAGTATACATATAATACTTAATATATAGAAAACAATTCTAAGGCTATGGATAAATATATCAATAGACAATAATCGTTTTGTTTTCCAAGTGCGCGGACTTTGTTCACTCAATCGCGCATTGATTGTACTGACCAAGATCACTCTTTTCGAACTGTTGCGAAAACTTAAACGTATTTCTAAACATAATATGAAGTAAATCTTATTTTCAGGTATACACCATTACACCTTACCTAGTGACAAGTTTGTGGAGGCAACTGTTAGCTGTTTCCTTACCAATTTCTGGACAATTTTAACACTTTTAATTTGCGTGCAACACACTAATCGTAGCAAACGCAGCCCCTGTCGAGACAACGTTAGTTATTGATCGCTATTTTGCATACATTAACCGCAGATTATATAATTTGTGCACGTCATCACTGAACGTTGATTGATACAAAAAATAATATCACAATCTATCCAAGCCCATTTTTGTTGCTCTGTTCGTATTCAATATATTTTGGAACTTTGACATTTTAAAACATCTAACCCCTACTCCGACAGTCCCTACTTTCTCGAAACAGACGGAAATTGACTAAATTAAAATTAAAATTTTTCAGAGAAACGAGAATTCGCAATCGGCTTTGTTTCAATTTTACTTCACTTTTCAGGGGCAAGCTCATCTCTCACAGTATACAATAAATAATCTGTTTCTCTTCCAATCTGCCCTACCCCCAAAAAGCGATCATATTCTTTCATTTTATCAGGTATATTTGTGCCTGGGTTATGGATACAACGGAGACGTTATTTATTGATTTTTAATATTATTGATCCGATAATGGTACTTAGTAGATTTGATTAGATATTGACTCACGCTTCATAATTCCTTTCTACTTAATACGGGAACTATTTTACTCATTGAACTGATAAAAGATTTGCCACTTTTTCTCTATCATCGTTATTGTAAATTATGAGTTCATTCATATTTCGTATTATTAGAAAAGCTCGATATATTTTGGAATGAAGGAGATAACGAAATTCATTTCTAATGGGTAACAACACGAGTGTCTTTGTATGTTGCACATAATCTTCTGTATCTCGAGTTGCCTTGGCAACGTTCTGGATTTTTCGGGAAAACGTGTTGGGTCAGTAATCTTTAACAACGTACCGTGGAATTCATTAGAATGGATTTGATATTAAATTGAACACAATTCCCAACTTGAAATTTCTTCCCCTAGTATATTATTTTTCCATTTTGTCTTCTTCATTCTAGTCAATATGATATCATTTTTATATATTTGTGACATTATATCAAATCGAATTAGAATATAATAGTTTTAAAATTCAATACAATACTTTATCATGTGAAAATCCACAAGATACCAGGTATTAAAAGTGTTAGGAAAAGACATATCTTTGTACATATATGGATAATATCGTTGGTTATTTTATGCTTTTTTGAACAAAGTCAACTGAATTTTTGTTCGCTGCCTCAGAAGTTCGTTTTTTCTTACGGATTTTTATATGATTTTCTTGTTCGCTGGTTGAAAAGTTCGTTTTTCTTATGGACTTTCATAAATGATAAAAGGAAGCTTAAATGGCTCTTTGAAGATACGGCTTTTATCTTCTCGTGTTGCGCTCATGCTCACTCGTTTGTTACTACATTCGACACGCGAAGATAAAAGTCTCACAGCCATGTAAGATCCTATATTTATTATATAGGTACAGAGATTTACTCACGGATCAATCAGTGAGGAAAAACAATACTGAAATTCAATTAACCAATCAGAAACGCGGACGATCAATTTTCACCTACTTTTAAACACACGTCATTTGTCCAATCAGAAACGCTAACGATGAAATTTCACTAGTGAAGCATAAACGACCATAAATGTAGGCTGTGATTGGCTGAAAGTTAGGTCTCCATTTTACCATACAGACCTTTCGCTATGCGGGCTTGAGGACCAGTAAGTTGACTGTTTGGTTTGCAAACATTTCATAAACAAGAAAAAAAAGCCAGATAATAAAAATCTTAATATAACCTCGTTTGGTTGGTCTGTACGGGAGAATATTTTGCACTCGGTCATCGCGCTGCTCGGCCTGTACAGTCAAGACGTCCGGCGGGAAAATATTCTCCTGTATAGACCTCCCACTCGGTTATTAAGATGTTTTATTGAAAGGAATGCAAAATCAAGCTTACGTCTTGTTGCGAAAATGGATCTTCTTAATTTTTTGTTCAAGTTTTCTTTCCTATTGCAAAATGTCCATATGCCGAAACGGTTACTCCTAGATATGTATAATTGTTCACGATATCAATGGCTTCGTCATTAAAGGCATCATGGGGTCCGGGAGCATGCTACCCATGAAATATTTGCAATAAGTTTAGTCGTTAATATAAAACAAGATGTACTAGATGTAGAACAAACGTAGACTGCAACGGAAAGATTGACCACAAGTCCGCTTTTGAAGTATTCTAGCTTCATCCTGTCGCTTATTCTGTCAGAATATATATTCAGTTCATCTTACCGTCAAGCACTGGCTGATCAGTTATTGTATCATATGCATATTAAATATACAATTACAAAAAATGTAAACGGAAGAATTTTTAACACTTCCAGCTAGAAAGTAGAATGGCCTGATATATATGTATATACAGAGCACAGATTTTAACAGGCTATGTACAGTTCACAAATATAACCCCGGCCTCCCCCCTAAAATTCCTGCTAACGATAGCATGGCTCACTATATAACTGTGATATACTTGTCACAGTACACCAAACCTTCCCACAAAGCCATGGACACCCAATCTATATCGCCATTACTTAGAACAAACAGCCCAAGCCGATCTCCAACATCTACCCAAACAGCCCAAGCCAATCTCCAACATCAACAAAACTTCTCTAAGTTTCTCAGCTTTTATTTCTTTGCTGAAGGACAAAATTAACACAGAATATACCTGCATATACCTCTCATGCTAGAGAAGCCTTTAATAAGAAATGGGGTAAAGTTATCGCTGCAATATAATATAGGTAGTATAATATAGTCTCATTCTTGAACAGAAGCAAGGTACAATAGCTATTTTTTTTTATTGATTTGTCTCCATATTGCTTTTTGACAACCACTTATTGCAATCGTTTTGTAAACACATTTGTAAATAAAATATTGAAATAAGAAAAACATCTTCCCAGCATAGCTATTTCTCGCGCCATGTAACAGAATCAATGGACGACATGCATTCTTACTGGATTGCAACCCTTTGGATTGTGGATGCCGAACTTAATACAATGCAGTGGATCCTGATTCCGACCCTCTGGATTGAAAATAGGGGGGATCAGTCCATATTCCAGCCTCAAACATTAACTGGATTTCGGATTCCCTTCCCCGATTAGTAGTGTGCCTGCACACGGCTAGAAGTTTGAGACTTTAATAAAGTTATTATTATTACGGGGCGATGTTACCCTATCTAGCGGATAAAGACAGTTCTATAGCTATCTGATCCTAAACAGACTTAGAACAGGAGAAGTGTCTCAATAGGATTAACCGTTAACCGTCAAACGAACTACAGTTTCACCGTCAACCGTCACAAAAGTTTATTTTTTTACGGTCAAAATTCGTTCAATTAACATTTTAAACTGTCAAAACTCAGCCTAAAATATTAACCGTCAAAAAGTATTTTCTTAAACCCTAACCCGTCAGAGGACACACCCTATCGATACCTACAAGCCACAAGGCAACCTAACAATCCTCTCTACTACACCCCCATATCACAGAACCCGATACCTGTCTGTATACTACAAACATTTTTCAAATGATCCCTCCAAAGCCGAAATAAAAAACTTTGAAGAACCGCTCACAAAGTTGGAACAAATATTAAATATATGGAAACAACGAAACCTAACGTTGTTAGGAAGAATAACAATTGTAAAGTCTCTAGCTTTACCAATACTGATTCACATTGCTTCTGTTCTCCCATTACCAAAGGACTACACTGTGCGGGTAAATGACATCATTTACAAGTTTATTTGGAAAAACAAACCAGCAAAAATTAAAAGAACAACACTAATCGGAGATAAATCAAAAGGAGGTTTAGCAGCCCCGGATTTTACTCTAATTAACAAAGCCCTAAAGATTATGTGGATAAAAAGATTGTTGGACGAAAGAGTTTCATCATGGAAGATCGTTCCGTTTAGTATATTTGATAAACTAGGTGGGAAGTTGCTTCTGAAATCCAGGTACTCCCTAAAACTACTAAATTTTGATAGTTTACCTCAATTTTATGTCAATGTTCTAAACTTCTGGGAAGAAATACGAACTCATGACAAATTCAATCTTGATCACAACTCGATCGTTGATGAAGTCATATGGAACAACGTTGAAATACAAATAGGTAATAGACCAGTGTTTTATAAATCATGGTTTGATAAAGGAATTCACACAATTGGTGACCTGTTGGACGACAGAAAATC
>JANVCJ010078876.1:0-11515 GCA_026413505.1 Epizoanthus ramosus | reverse complement strand
CCCCCACCCCACCTCACCCCGGCACGTTCGAAGGATACACACAATACAGTAATTTGCACTATATACCGTTCTTCCTCTATTTAGCCACCTGAGGGCTTTTTTCCCCTAGTATTTCTGGACTGGGAGCCAATTATAGAGAGTTGCTAATTAGAAGCTCGGGGCTTTATACATTTTGATGTTCTTTAGAAATTCCTGAGTATTTTGATTCACAACGTTGACAGGTGACAGAGTCTTTAAACTCCCTGCTAAGAGAACGTACAAGATCACAAAGTCGAGCAATTGCAATGCCATGTTAAATACATATATAACTTTGCTTATGGGCGTTAGTTATGGACGTAAAGTAAAAATGTTCTTGTTTCTTAAGGGTAAATAACACCTTAGGGATGGGATTACTAGAGACTGGGGGCTTCTTTCAGAACTTCTTAAGCATCTGACTATAGTGGCTTAATAGACATGGGACTGCATAGAAGCTGGGGGCTAAATAGAGGGACTGGGGTGAGTAAAACAGAAACGAGTCACCAATAGAATCCGTATGAATTCCATAATTTATATATCTGACACACACACACACACACACACACACACACACACACACACACACACACATACATATGAATGAGCTCTATTCCACCTTGTGTTTATGTATATGTATACCTTGTGTACAACAAAACTGATAGAAATTACTTTATAGATTTCTTAGAGACAGAGTTTGTTTTAATGCACTCTATACACTTTCCCTTAACATTTTCAAATGCGAATGTCAGCACTCTGAAGACTAGTACTGTTTGATATAGAATGCAGTGCGTTAGGGGATCGAATGTGTGGCTTATGACTTATGAGGTCTCCAGGTTAAAATCCCAGCTGGTAAAACTATGCTCCCCCATGAGCTGCAGAATACACTGGCACGGAATACACTACGAAGACAGAAATACCAGATGTTCTCGAAGAATACCGTACTTTCGGGGCTCTTATTCTAAACTGGCCACGTTTCCAACATCCCGTCAACTCTTTAAAGCTTCAGTAATCTGCATAACATCTACACTCTTATAGTTCAAATCCACTGTTTTGATATCAATAGGTCAGTAGACATTAATTTCAAATTCGCTGACCCACGCGTGGTGTAATTTGAGAAACTAAAATCTACATAATAACAAAGTGTTTTTGTGTTAGAAAAACAGATAACTGTTTTTTTTTATCTATTCCTTCTTTATTGTCGACTCTATCTGGCAATACTCGGAATCTTTGTGTAATAGCGAACATTAACCATTGCTGGAAAAGCCAAACTCTGTGACATCTTTGCTATTGCAGTTTGTGTAAATGCAACTGAAATAATTTCAGCTGCGAGTTGGTCGTAATTCATACTATCGTTAATTCGTCTAATACTTCAAAAATGCAGCCTGGACTTATCATTTATCTCTTCGAAAGAAGTTTCTTGGGGTGAGGGAGGTCTTATTATGGGAGGGATGTCTACGTCTGCAATAATTTCAATGCTCAAATACGATGGCAGTGCGCATTACGTTGCTATAAACAAAACATAACGATGCAATACAAGTAAGAAACATAAGAAAGTACAAAGTTATCCATTTATTGATTTAATACAAACTACTTCAGAGTTTAACCACACTGTAAACAAACGTATTCCTTTTATCAAGCCCGTCGTCTTGGCCTCGCGAAGCTGTAGCAGTACATGGGTTCATATTAGAGTGAGGAGAGAACGGCTATGAGGGACGTTTGGTTTTTATATTCAAAATTTTAGTTACGCTGCATTGTATAAGACAAAGTATGAGTCCATTGTTTACTTCAAGAACTATTTCATCTATGAGCTCAGTAATTATTCCATGTGCTCGGTTTGCTTTTTGTTGGCGCAGTTTCTTTCTGAAATATTGCAACAGCGACAATATGACTTCTGTGAAATTTAGCGGGTTGCAAAATATGCAGCGTTTAAGAACATATGATCTGTTTCTCACGGTCCTATTCAATATATTTGATTGCTAGACTTGGACCTTTTCCATACTAAATGCTAAAGTCTTGCATATCAGTTCTAATAAATGAATTCTATGTTTTAGATAGGAATTTTATGCAGTCAGTAGGCTAGAGAAGAATTTGTGTTATGCTCACCATTCACCATTGAGAAAGTTACTGAAATTTTTATGTAGCATTGAATGGATATTCAATAGTAGTTTTCTTCGTCGTAAATCAATACATTGCATTGGAACCTTTGCGAAAGATGAGTGAACTTGAACTTTACTCAGCAAGGTGCAAGCCTGGAATCTAATTTGGCCAGCCTTTTTGCACGGAATTTCATTTCCAGAATATTTTGTTTTGATAAGGTTTCGTCAATTCAAAGCGTGTGGCAGAAATTCAAATATTTCGAAACAAATCTCTTTCAAATATGATATCTTTCTAATACTGATCATTTGCAAGAGATATATCACAGGTAACTGGCATATTGGTGGATTCGTTGCCTGCTATCAAAGAGTTTTTTGTTTTCTTATATTTCACTTCCAGAGTTTTTGTTTTTATTATATTTTCTTACATTTTTCAATAATTCAGTTTGAAAGTTTTCAGAATCATTCGAAATTTTTAATATGGGGTAATACCATTGAAATTGTTCGTAACCTCATCGGAGATGAAACACTGTAAATTGGTGTTGCTAGTTGTCGAATCGTAATTGTACATTTTTGGTTCAGCAAGAAACACGAGGAACATATACATATATGCAGCTATGTTATATCCTGCATAGAAACTACCTTCGTTCTGATATCGGCTTTTTGAAACTACCCAAAGAAAACAAAGTTCAAAATACTTCACTGCCGAATTGTTAATAAATTCCTGTAAGGAGGTTTGCTGGCCTTCCGTGCAGAGTGTTAACGATACTGAGTTACTGGCGGAACATCAAAGCCATTTAGACACCCAGACATCCAAAAAAGACAGCGTGATCTTATTCTTTGTGGACTGTTATTTCAGAATAAACGTTCCGATCCCGCGGAGCAATTTTGTTGTCAGCAAAAGACGTCTGTGTACTGTCTGCACGCATTGTTGTTACTGCAAAACAATGATACACATCTGATTAACTAAGGTCTCGTGCGACTTGACACAATTGGAAGGCGGTATTTTCGTGACCTTTCTTATGTAAAAGTCAATACAGCGAAAACTATCGCCAGAATGTTTCCCTGCAAATATCACGCAAAAGTCATCCTAAAAGGTCACCATTAACAAATGAATTGAAGACGATGAATTCCATTCGTGCAGCCACAGGTGCAAACATTGAGATAACAATGATCTACCGTTACCATTTGAGTCCTGCAAGTCAAGCCTGCAAGAGCTGCATTTGCTGAAAGCAAACTTCAGGTGACAATTACAAGCATGACACTGCCAGTTAAAATCTTTGTTCCCTATTACCTTGCCTCGGTTTGTGTGCTAATGCTCTTCGCAGTACTAAGGTTAATGATGCACCTCCCAGTTTTTCATCATCTCATTCCAATACTTATGAAGAATATGTCAACAATTGAGCTGCAGAAAGAAACTTACTGGCAAGGTATGTTCACGTGGCATATGTACAAAGCCATAACGGATGGCATCCTTTGCGAGCTGCAGAAGAAAGTGTGGCTTCTAAGTGAAGCACAAAACCCCGCGCTAGTAACCAGCGATGGTCAGATGTCACAACACCTCCTAGATGTCGTGAGAGGCAAGCGTCCGTTGGTAGTAAACTTTGGAAGTCGTTCATGTCCGATATTCATGGCACGTATGGCCGAGTTTAGCCAAATGGCAAAAGATTTCATCGATGTTGCAGACTTCCTTATTGTATATATTGATGAAGCTCATCCCAGCGATGGGTGGGCATTTAAGGTTTGTTGTTACTAATTCGTTTTGTTTGTGAACAACAAGTTAAAGTGTGGTATGGTTCGTACTGTGTTATATCGTTGAAAAGCAGAATATTTCTTAGGTAAAGGATCCTGTAAAATCAGGGATTGTTCACTTCAATGGTTAAAAGCGATGCTAGACATAACATACTACAAACATTGAAAATATAGGGCTTGTATATCACCTTACATAGACTTGATTCCAGTTGCAGATCGACGGCTTTTCGATTCTGTGCTATCACCCTTAGAATGTCGTATTTCCTTATCGCTTCTGGTTAATTAGTTGTTTATTAATCGTCAGTAGCAGGGTTGATATTGAAGAATAATTATTTCCTTTTATTTACCTGTTAATATTAGCTTTGCTTCCAAGCGTGGTTCCGTAACTCAGTTTGTTTATTGATTGTTTTTTGTTTCCATTTAGAATAACATCAACATCCCCCGACATCGAACGCAGGACGAGAGGTGTTCTGCGGCACGGTTGCTGCAACAATCTGTTGATCTTCCCTGCCCTGTGCTTGTGGACACGATGAAGGATGAAGCTGCTTTGTGTTATGCTGCTCTCCCCATCAGACTCTACATCATCCAAGAAACTAGAATCCTCTACGCAGGAGGAACGGGACCCACAAATTATAGTCCTTCTGAAGTACGAAACTGCCTCGAACACTGGAAGACATCTTTCTCAGGCTTGGGAAAACTAAAGCCAAAAAGAGACCTAATTCTGAGAGCTGGCTAACCTTATTATTCTTGTAAGAAATAGTACAATAAACAAATCATCTTGACTCTGGAAATCAGGACAATTGCCAGGACATTAAACACCACACCACACCCAGTTTTGCAAGGTGAAGATGCATAAAACTGACCCCAAATACGTTTGTTGTATTTTGTGTATATAAGAAGATTTTATTCTAGAAAGGAACCACGTACAAAAGTTATACTAGTATGAATAACAAACGAGGAAACATACTAACTATCAATTTGCATTGTCAGTGTTGCCTTTCTGATTTAGTTTTGCTTGTTGCCCAATAGTACTAGGTACTACAATTACAGAATTCGTGCTACAAGTGAAGACATAGAGCAAAGCATAGTTTCCAGTGTGTGTACCAGTATAATGACAACATATAATGACAATATAATATACGCATTATGTTATCAGTATCATAAACCGTCTTTGATATTACCGAGATATACGGAGTTGTGTGTGTGTTTAAAATATTGAAATAACAGCAACGTACGTGAAAAGCAAATTCCAAAGTTGGATGACCCAGTAACTGAGTTATAGCATAAGAAAGCAACTGCCATAAAAATAAATTCGACGCATGAAAGATGCTTCGTCACCCTTCAATAATACAACCGTCATTAGTATCTTGTTAACTCTCATAACAATGGCAGAACCGTATTTCCATCATTATCTTATAAGTTTCAAAGGTTTTGAGACTTCTATTATATAACTTGAGTGATTTGGAGAACAGATGCCGGTTAGACCCTGCAAAACGTACTTAAGATGTATCTAAGTCCTAAATAAATATTTAATTTCACGCTGAACTTGGATATGCAGACCTTTGGTACGCTATTAACATTATCTTTATATTGCTCCATTTGCTCTGCTAGCAACTGACAAGGCAATTATGTATTGATATACAAGCTAAGAAACGAAGCGATTCCTCATGTTGCTATACTATTTAATTAAACGTGACTCAATAAAGAAAATAGATTGATCTGGATTTCTTGCTTACTCTAAATAATAGAATAATTGTGATCACACTTCACATCTTCCTTTAATCGCCTCTGGGTGTATTCTTTTGAATTCGACATGAGCCCGCCAATTTTTCCCTATCCCTTCGTTTAACTTCATGCAGCATGCACCCAACGAGGGAGATAGGCAAAGTGATACCAAATTTCTTTCTTGTTGTGACTTTGTGCTCTTAAACATTCTAATAATACTGGGCACTTATTTAATCGTTTGCAACCCAAATATTATTTTGGTTTGGTATCACGATCGACAATCATCCACTAATTGCCATATTCCTGTTTGTGTTTGTACATATAGCGGTAAGTAGTTAACTTGCCCAGCGGGGGATCTTCTCAAACACGTAAGCCCGTAAGGTTTACAAATTCTAAAACATCTACGATAGTCAACCTGGTTACACAATTAAGTATAGCAACATAGAGAGTGAATTTCAAAATGAAACATAATGGCATCTGTTATCTCAAGGATTAAGTACGTGGTTTGAAGATGCTCTTGTTGTTTTTAGCGAGATTCTGGATTCAAAAAAATAAATCTCAGCTATTCCTATGCAACGGAAACATGACCATGAAAATAATCAATGTTTAGCAATTTATCATTGTCAGAGTAGCCTAAACATTGCTATTAGTATAAACGACTACATATGCAAACCCCAAACACTTTAATTTGTGGAGTATTGTAGATTCTGTATTGGTACTGAGTGGGAATTCGCCATTTTACAGTTTTGTTAAATCTTAACATATGATAGTTTGGTATTTTGTAGGGTCGTGTCCTGAGCTACTGTTTGTCTGCATAACTCCATAACTTTCCTACCCCGCTGTGTCTAGCGCTTATTTACAGACTAAAACAACCTTGTGTCTATGTAGAGCGGCACACAAATGTTAAACTCTAATTCGAATTACTCTCCTTTCGGAAATAGCCGTACTGTGCACACAAAAATGCACATCGTATATATATGAATAAAATACTTTGGTAACCTTGCTTTCTTGGTTTGTTGCGGAAGTAAACAAAATGCCGTGATGTTTCGTTTTAGTTATTCGGTCATTGTTGTTCTTATTTTTAGCTCCGTTTCAGTTTTAGAACGCGAACAAAAGCAAAGCTAATCAGCTAACAATGAAAGAGAAAAAAGTGATAAGCACTTAGCTGGTGTCCGTAGATTATAGATTGATCAATATAGTGTTGTAAGACAACGTCTCTACTTCTCGTTGCAACGACTTGTATTTTCTAACTCACTCCTACCTAAAAATAATGGCATTTAAATTTTATTTTAAAAAGCGTCGACGTAAAACCGACATTGTCACTTAGTTTACAAACAGGTAATTTTTATTAAAAGACTCTTGAAAAAATTGAGTTTCGGGTTGTGTACTTTTTAATTACAAAAAGTACAATAGTATAATAAGTAACAGCGAATAAAATGCAATGTTGATGTCATTGTAGCTTCTGACCGAGATTACATAACTGTATCCTATGTCAACGAGTTCAGCACTTAATCAAATGTTTTCTTTCCAATGATCGTCAACATTAATGGATGTTGAAGTTTTTAGATTCTTTTGCCCGCTGAGCTATACACTGACCACGCTCTATATCAATTTTGCTACCTCTATTGTGCTTTGGCGGCGAGTTAATTGTAAACTACGAGTGTGCAGTCACGAGAGAACAGACACGGCGATAATATATATTCGCAGATGTAATACAAGAAAGGTTGCTGCTCGTAGCCTCTTCATTACATTTCTTATACAGCTGAATCCAAAAGTACAATTATTGCAAAATGATAACTTTCAATTCAGTTTCTCATATTCTTTTCTTTATCTGCACGTTGTTCTTTGTTTTAAGCTATGCTTCAGTAACTGTACTTGGCCGACACCGCTATTAAGGGTGGCTGCACCTTTTAATGTGGGTGGTTTGTCGGCAATTTCATAGTAATAAATCAAAGAGATCGAGACTAAAAGTTCTGCAGTGTACATGCTGAGAAAACTTCAAAATACTCACGTCTCAAGACTTGTCAAAAGAGGTTAACATCCTATCCTTCCCACTTGCTAGCATTCGTTGAGTATTGAATTCGAAAAATTCTGAATTCATTCTTCACAGCGAAGCATTAACTTGGTAATTACAGTTATTGCAAATTAATGCAGTTCATGTTTAAACAATAAAAATTACAAATAACATAATAGCCTGATTGAGAGTATATTTGAAGACGTTCTTCAAATGCTGAAATATCTCTCCCTCTCGTGCAATTTATATACGACATTATAAATTATTATTATAAATATTATTATTATTATTATAACTTGATTGACAAGCCAACATCAAGGCAATAACATGCCGACTTCAATCTGAAGCCAACATCAAGCCAACATCAAGCCAGCATTGAACCAACATCAAGCCAACAACATGACAACTTCAATCTGAAGCCAACATCAAGCCAACATTAAGCCAGCATTGGACTAACATCAAGCCAACAACATGACAACTTCAATCATGGCAACATCAAGCCAGCATTAACCCAACATCAAGCTAACAACACGACAAATTCAATCAAGCCAACTTCAAGCCAGTCAACTCAACTCAATTTTATTATTATATATGTTAATTATGTTTCTACAAGTCTTGCTCGCAGATAGCCAAAGCTGGTCGAGGCCGAGGCGAACAAGGCTTAGATATCAATCAATCAAGCCAGCATCAAGCTAGCATCAGGTCAATAACATGACAACTTCAATCAATCCAGCATCAAGCCATGCAACATCGTTCAATAATGTTTTACATAACAAGTGTATAATATTTCCATTTCCAGGATAATATGCTGGCCCAGGTATTCACGCGGTCCCAATTTTACCCTAACATGAAAACAGATGTCCTCCTTGGACTCGAAACTTTCTCCTCCAGAGATAGAGATGCGATCAGAGCAAGTTTACCGTTAATTTCGCCCGAAAGTCGTTTTGACTCCTTTGCAAAAAGCATTTTGAGGAGTCAGTTCCAAAGAATCTGACCTCTTGTTAGAATTACCGTATTCTTCAAGAGGGTCGAAATCACCATTTTAAAAAGTGTCACCGATTCCCCATAAAGTCATTTCGGTCCTTGAATGCTGGAAGTAGTCATTTCCACCTTAAATACCTATACAAATGTAATACATGTTTTGTTTTACTATCAGTCATTTTACAAAGTAGTTATTCTGTTCTCGCCACGTACGGATCAAATGTTAGTCAAACCTCAAAAGATTGTATCAAACATCAGATTATATTTGAATTAAAGCAGTGGCAGATCCAAGGGGAGGGGTGGGGGCACACTAAGGCACAAAGAAATCTGGTTCGTGGTGATGAACACGTGATCTATAATCATCACCAGTGTAAAAGCTAGACAGAACACTCCAAATTCCAGATCTCGAACACATTTCACAGCGAAACCCCACCTCTTGCACGTTGTTACTTCCTTAAGAGAACATCCATTACTTTTATGGTAACGTTTCCCATAGTTCTCTGCGCGCGTGTACACTCCACAGGATTTTGGCGCGAATTTTAATTTTCCCATGCTTCCATAAAATAATAAGAGCTATATATATGGTCATATTTCCCAGAAGTCTCTTCGGGCAATCGACTCTTCAATTGTAAATGAGCCCCCGCAGGGAAGGCTGAAATACACAACTATTTATCTATAAACTAAGTACTTTTTTCAAACATATTGAAAACTTTTCTGAATATTTTGCCATAATTTGGAATTTCCATTGACCCTACATGAGAAAAGTATGGATGTTTTCTAGAACACACAATTGCTTTTAAAAGTTCTTTACAGACACTGGGGTCCCTTATATCGAAGAAATCAGTGATTAGAACATTCCTTTTATTTTGCTAAATTGCAATACTGGCTCGATATTACAATGTCGTTTGTTTGTATGTGCTGCAGGTAGAGTGTACCTTGAAAACTGGGGAAAAAGACTTCTCAGGGTTAAGACCTGTTAAATTCATTAAAATTAATTTATATACGGTTTGTATGTCTCATGGAATATCCTAAATGCAATGAAATGCACTGGGACAAAATGAACATTTAGGCTATGATACACTGATATTAAATAATCACCAACCGGGCAAATGTGAAGTAATGTATAATGTAGGTACATTTAAACCAGACAAGCCTAACATGGTTTTAGAAGCAATCTTACATTCATTCATTTTATAATTCAGTCACTTAAGTATGGTGACAAAGATAATAAATGGGCAATTATAAATTCGAACATTATATATGATGACCAACGGTTTTTAGCTAAGGGTCGAATTATGTAACAACTTCAATCTTGCTAATTCAATTCGAAGAAAGAAAAGCCGATGCCAAAGTTATTTTAACGTTTGATTACATGTACTTTACCAATTATGACTCGTTGAAATAAAATTGAAAGAGTTGATATTTAATTTTCTTGTATAGTTTTGAGGATATAGCATTTAAGGTCTATTATGCTTGTTAATGGTCGTTAATGTTATGCAAAGATTGAGTATCAGAACACATTTCTTAAGAAAATGCTGCAGTAGTTCTACTAAACTGCAAGCTGTTGCACTAAATAAAATGCCCTTTGAATATGTCTTGTAATAAATATGTAAATTATGAGCTTTCAAAGAATAATGGTGCCACGGAAAAGAAAAAATGGTTTAAAAAGCTATACTTTTATAGAAATTTAGGACACCACAATGAAATACTCTAAGTCACCATTCGTGGGCTTTATATGGTACTTATGAACTCCTGTAAACGACCCTTTGAGAGGTAAATAAACTGTCTCGGAAGAATCGCAATGACCCTGCCTGCGTTTTAAAATAATTGCTTTGGAAGAGCCAAAATGACACTTTTGAAGACCTGAAAATGACCCACTATGGTGTACAAAAAGTATCAGAATGACTCTTTAAGATGTCAAAAAAGCGAGCCCTTTGGAGAATCTTCTTATCCCTGATGGCGTCAAAGTAACTACTCTTTCTAAAAGTCGAATCGATACTTTGAGGAGTGAAAGGTGAAAATAACTTTTCGAGGGGTCGCCTTGGGGTAAAAAGAAATCAACTACTTTTAAAGAGTGGAAAGATACTTTGAGAAGTCAATGCTTTGAAGGATAAAATTGACTCTTTTCGAGGGGTCGTCTAGGGGTCAAAAATAACTCCTTTCAGAGTCGAAATGACTCTTATAAGTTAAAAACGCAGGGACCCGTCACTACGCCAGATCTTCGTAATGGACTTGTTTTGATCAGTTGTGTGAATTCATATTTCATTATTTCTAATTTTTGTGCTCGAATAATTCGCAAATTTTCACTTCCTTGAAAATATATTCAATATTAATTAACAGAGCCAAGCATACAAATCCAGTACAATGATCTGACGTAGTGACGTCACTGGACAAGTTTACAGCAAACGTTTTCCAGCCTGCGCATTGTAGGATAGTGCACGTCACGTGCACGTCACGTGAGAGAGCCGCGAAAGAAAGTTCTCGCGGCTTCGCTGTTTCGCGTGTTATTTATATATATTATAGGAAAATCCATTACCTGATAAGGCTATTCCACGTTAAGTTTCACGAGTAAAATAATATCGAAATTATTAATTACAATTTGGAAATTTTAGTGAACCAGTCGGACCTACTTGGGTGCCAGTGTAATAGATCATAATAGCCTAAGATTATATATCATATACATTAGCTTTTTAGGCTTTTGTTAGTATGTAACTTTTAATTTTTAGATATTTAACTTTATAAAGTATAAAGGGCTTAATATATCGAATCTGTTTTCTAGTCTTGCACTTCTATCATGAGACCTTCAGGCTCGGGAGATTGGGTAACCATTCCCTGTGTTCCGACTTTAAATAAATACATTATTGTATTGTATTGTATTGTATTGTATTGTATTGTATTGTATTGTATTGTATTGTATTGTATTGTATTGTAGTGT